>PVIY010024268.1:0-27016 GCA_004026745.1 Myrmecophaga tridactyla | reverse complement strand
GAGAGAGAAGGTGCGTGATGACAGGGCACCAGGGGAGCCAAAGGGGACAGGCCCCCCACCCAGGGCTGGCTTTCAGGAGGCGGCACAGCGTGGGTTAGGTCTGGTTCAAACCTGACTCTTTACTTACACACCTGTGATCTCGTTCTGTGCCTTGGATTCCTCCTCTGTAAAAGGGGGATTATAGTGCCTACCTGTCAGAGCTGTGGAAAGAATTCAAGGAGATTACATATGTGACGTGCCTAGCACACTGTAAGCAGTCGCGGAAGTGGAGAGTGTATCTGGTTTTGGCTTTTAGTCACTATGCAGATAGCTCTGGGAGCAGGTACAGAGGGTCTTTTTTTTTTTTTTTTTAACTAGAGAAGTTGTGCGTTTACAGAAAAAGCATCCATAAAATACAGGGTTCCATATAACACTGTGGTGGTTTGAAGCTCTATGTACCCCAGAAAGACATGTTCTCAAATCTAATCCCTTCCTGTGGGCATGAACCCATTGTGTGTAGGATCTTTTGATGAAGTTACTTCAGCCCAATCAGGATGGGTTTTCATCCTATTACTGGAGTCCTTTATAAGCACAATGAAATGCAGACAGAAGGAAAAGCCAGAGGCTGCAGCTAGAAGCTGAACATCAAGGGAACCTGGAAGGGAATGGAGAAGCCAGGAAAGGCTGTGCCTTGCCATGCGACTTGTCAAGGACCGAAGACGGCCAGTAGCCAGCCCCAGAATGCCCAGGTCTTCAGGAAGAAAGCAGCGCCTTCACGATGCCTTGATTTGGGTGTTTTCTCAGCCTCAAACCCTGAGCAAATAAATTCTCATTGTTTAACTCAACCCATTACACGGTATTTGCTTGAGCAACCTAGGAATCTAAAACACCACCTGTTCTAGTTTGGTAGTTGCCAGAATGCAATTATACCAGAAACAGAACGGCTTTTAAAGAGGGGAGTTTAGTAAGTTGCAAGTTTACAGCTCTAAGGCCATGAAAATGTCCCAAGTAAAGCAAGTGTATAAAAATGTCCAAATTGAGGCACCAACAAGAGGTTACCTTCACTTAAGAAGGGCCAATAAAGTTCAGGGTTTCTCTCTCAACTGGAAAGACATATGGCGAACACGGTGATGTCTTCTAGCTTTCTCTCCAGGCTTCTTGTTTCATGAAGCTCCCCCCGGGGGGGTTTCCTTCTTCATCTCCAGAGGTCTCTGGCTGTGTGGGCTCTGGTAGTCCTTGTGGCTATCTCATGGTTCTCAAGCTCTCTTCAAAATGCTTCCTCTTTTAAAGATTCCAGTAAACTAATCCAGACCCACCTGGAATGGTGGAGTCACATCTCCCTCTAATGAAAGGTTAATACCCTCAAGTGGGCGAGTCACAGCTCCATGGAGATAGTCTAATCAAGTTTCCAACCTACATTATTGAATAGGGATTACAAGAAACAGTTGCTCCCACAAGATTGATTAGGATTAAAACATGGCTTTTCTAGGGTACATAAATCCTTTCAAACCAGCACACCACCCTATTATTAGCCCTTTGCACTGGCAGGGCCCATTTGTTACAATTGAGCAAAGTACATTTTTATCACTGTACAATTAACTATTGTCCATGGTTTAATTTAGGTTTCACTATTTGTGTTATGCAGTTCCTTAGATTTCTAAATTCTAATAATATATATACAACCTAATATTTCCTCTTTTTTGTTTTTTAATTTTTAATTAATTTTTAAAATTAAAAAAATGACAAGAAAGAAACATAAACATTCTTAATATATGATCATTCCGACATTTCCACTTTTAACCACATTCAAATATATAATTCAGTGCTGTTGTGTTCATAATGTTGTGCTACCATCACCTCCATCCATTACCAAAACTTTTCCATCATCCCAAATGGAAATTCTGTACATTTAAAGCCTTAACTCCCTATCTCCTGCCCCCAACCCATTCCCCTTGTAACCTGTGTTCTAGATTCTGATGCCATGAGTTTGGTTATTCTGATTATTTCCTATCAGTGAGATCACTGATATTTGTCTTTTTGTGTTCGGCTTATTTCATGCAACATGATGTTTTCAAGTTCACATGTATCAGAACGCCATTCCTTTTTTTACAGCTGAATAATATTCCATTGTGTGCTTATCCATGCATCGGTTGATGGACATTTGGGTTCCTTCCATACCCCTTTGGCAATTGTGAATTATGCTACTATGAATATTGGTGTGGAAATACCTGTTCAAGCCTGTTTCAATTCTTTTGGGTATATACCTAGTAGTGGGATTGCCAAGTAATATGGTAATTCTCTACTTAACTTTCTGAGGAATTGAGAAACTGTCTTCCACAGCAGCTGCATCATTTTACATTACCACCAGCAATAAAATGAATGTTTCTATTTTTCCACCTCTTCTCCAATACTTATAATTTTTCATTTTTTTTAAATAGCAGCCATTCTTGTGGGTGTGAAATGTATCTCATTGTGGTTTTGATGCTCAGTTCCCTGAGGGCCAATGTGGTAGTTAGATTCAGTTGTCAACTTGGCCAGGTGAAGGCACCTAGTTCTGTTGCTGTGAACATGAGCCAATGGTACGTGAACCTCATTTGTTGCTGATTACATCTGCAGTCGGCTAGGAGGCGTGCCTGCTGCAGAGAATGACATTTGACTTAATTGGCTGGTGCTTAAATGAGAGAGCGCAATGTAGCACAGCCAAAGCAGCTCAGCCTACCTCATCTCAGCACTCACAGCTCAGCCCAGGCCTTTGGAGATGCAGAAAGAAATCACCCCGGGAAAAGTTGTTGGAACCCAGAGCCCTGGAGAGAAGGCCAGCGGAGATCACCCTGTGCCTTCCCACATAAGAAAGAATCTCAATTGAAAGTTAGGTGCCTTTCCTCTGAAGAACTAATGAAATAAATCCCCTTTTATTAAAAGCCAATCCGTCTCTGGTGTGTTGTATTCTGGCAACTAGCAAACTAGAACAGCCAATGATGTTGGGCATCTTTTCATATGCTTTTTGGTCATTTGTATGTTCTCTTTGGAGAAATGTCCATTCAAGTCTTTTGCCCATTTTTAATTGGGTTATTTGTCCTTTTGTTGTTGAGTTGAAGGATTTCTTTATATAGTCTAGATATTAAAACCTTATTGGATATGTGGTTTTCAAATACTTTCTCCTACTTCATAGGTTGTTGTTTTGCTTTCATGATAAAGTCCTTTGAGGCACAACATTTTTAATTTTGATGAGGTCTCATTTCTCTATTTTTCTTTTGCTGGAAATATAGTGGGTCTTTGTTAGTCATTTATACCATTAGTGTGAATGGATTACCGGAAAGAAAGTTTATTGAAAAGGTTTTGACAGGAGGGGGAAGCCATGGGGGGAGAGGGGAGAAATGCATGAATTTGGGGACTGAAAGGCAGGAAAGGAACAAACTACCCAGGAGCCTGGGGGAAACCAGATAAACACAATGACTTCCCAATTTTGCCAGCAACCACTTTGTATTTAGTTTGTCTGTTTGGGGAAGCAGGAGAAACGGATAGGGTCTGAATTTAGAGAAGGTCGCAGGTCTTGGTTAGAGAAGAGATGGGAGTGGGTTGGGGGAAGGAGTGGACAGGGCTGTTACTGCCTGCTGTTGAGTCACCTCCTAGCTTCTTCTGTAAATAGAGGTGAGGAGGGAGAGAGAGAGAGAGAGGATCACTGCCCAAAGTGATTCATGAGGTGGGATGCAGGATCTCAGTGTATGGCCTCACCTCCCAGATTTCTTCCCCTCTCTCAGGTACATAGGACATCACCTTTAGTGAGAGTATTGTCCCAATGGATATCAGAGTGCCCCATGTGACAAGTGACACACAAACCTTTATCAGTCATTAATGCTTTAGTATTAATGGGTTTATTAGTATTTTTGCAAACCTGAAAAATGCTGAAAGTAAGTCTGAGGAACAGGGGTGAGGAGGATGGGTGATGTTGTTTTGCTTTCATGATAAAGTCCTTTGACTTTATCGCAGGACAAGCCATTTCCCTTCTGTGGCTCTCACATGTGCAATGAGGAGGCTGAAGGGTATGCTTTCTAGGGCAAGTGCACTTTTGTCTGTTCCCCATCTGTCAATGGAGATACAAGATGCAATGCAGAGGGGCTGACCCATCCCTGGTAAGTATGAAGATCAGAGACTGAGTAAAGCATTGGGTATAATTCTTTAATGAAAGGGGGGAAAAGTCAAACAAATCACAGAACTATTGTAGGGGTTCTTGCCTTTGCAATTACATACAAGTGGTATTCCTGGAGTCTGGCAAGAACTTAAACTGGAATTTTGGGCTAAATTGGCTCTTGTGAATGGGGCCACAAGAATCCAACTTAGCCACTGTAAGATTTGGTGGCAATCTGTGTCAAAGTCTTTGGCAAGAAAACTCCTCATCTAAAATTTTATGACCGTGATTCCAAGAGATAAAAAATTCAAGATTTGCTTCATTCTCTTGCAAAAGGTTCAAAATGGGACGCAGGCTTGTAGGTTCTTCCAAGGAAGGGGGAGAGAGGCAAGGGTTCTCTCTACCGGCTGCATTTCAGGGAGCTTGGGCGGTCTTTCTGACCAAGCTGGCAAAGGGTTAGAGACCTGCCCGAAAACTCCTAGAGAAGGAGGAAGGGGCCCTAAACGCCCAGCTTTATGCTCGGGTCCTGCTCACAGGACAACCTTGCCCTCTCTTCCAGCCAGGGCTTTCCGGGTTGCAGGACCTGAGATCCACACCAGTCAACTTAAAGAAGAGTTTATTTGAAGGATAGGGTGTGGTTCATGGGAATCCAAAAATAGATACTCAGGCATCAAGGTTTGAGCACCCGGACTAGAAATATTGCCACAAACGAGGTAGCCATCTTCCCTTTCTCTCAGGAGCCAAGCAGCCATCTTATCTTCTCTCTCACGCCTGTCTCCCAGGCTCATCAGCTCTCCAGACTCAAGCCTTCAAGCATCCGCGGGCACCTCAAACTGCCCATTCATGGTACCCGAGAGAGAATCTGATTGGCTCCGCTCACACGCCAGCCAATGGCAGGGCCGCCCGGTCTCAAGCGCCGAATCCTGGTCCAATTACATGTACCTGCGGCGCCTCCAGGCCCCGGGCCTGCGCGCTGGCGCCTCAGAAAGAGAGCGCCCGACGGCCCCGTGGCGCGCTCTCACCCATGAACTCCATGGTCTCGAAGAGCAGCCGCACCAATGCCGGTCGGCCCTGGGCCACCAGGGTTCGGGCCAGCCCCAGCACCTCGTACGTGTGGCCGCGCCACAAGCGCTGCAGCTCCTGGCGCAGGCGCGCCGCCGGGTACTTGCTCTGCGCGCGGTGCAGCCACGCGTCCACCTCGCGACCCAGCTCGCCGTCGCTCAGCTGCGCCTGGCTCCACTGCGCCAGCAGCGCCTCGAGCAGGCAGCCGAAGCCCTCGGTGTGGCACGAGCCCGCGTCGTCCAGCTCCACAGCGCGCTTGAAGCAGGCCGCTGCATTGGCCTCCTCGCCCTTGATGCGCAGGCACTTGCCGCGCAGCAGCTGCAGCTCCGGCAGCGTCGCGCCCAGCTCCAACTCGCCAGCCTTCGCCAGGAAGACCAGCGCCTGGTTCAGCGCCCCCTCGTCCACAGCCATCAGCTCCTGCACCGCGTCCACGCCCATGTAGTAGTAGACCTGGGGTGCAGGACGGCACGGGGTGAGCTTCCATCCACCCACCACCAGTCGCTGCTTCCGGCGCATTCCATTTCCACACTTACTTAAAAAAGAATTCCATGCATTCAGTTCATCCCCCTCCTTCCTCCCCTCCTTCCTACAGTTACTAATCGCAGATATTTTTTCCTGCCGCCTTGCAAGGCGCCTTGAACAAAAAAGGAGAGACAGTACTCCACGCTTAGCTATATGACCTTGAGGGAGTCCGTCTTTTGGGCCTCAGTTTCTCCATATGTAAAATCGTGATAATGTCGTCTCGTGCGCAATCCCTGAGCACAGAAAGCACTTACTAACTTCTTAGAAGCAGGCCCTGTCCTAAAGCTGTATACACTATTCTCTCATTTTATCCTCCCCGTGGCTATGGGAGGTGGTTACTGTTATCAGGCAGGGGGATTGTGCCTTGTTCTTTTCTGTGTCCTCAGTGCCCAGGCCTGTCTGACACAAAGTAAATAGGTTCTTAGTAAGCCATTGGCTAGTCAAGTCAAGAGGCTGCCTTACCTGGCCGATGTCCAGGTAGGTCTTAAGTCCTGGGCACACCTTGACAACTTCCTCCAGGTCGGCCTTGGCACAGGCCAGGTGCTTCCTGTCAGGCATGCCCCCAAGTCCCATCTTGGCCCGCTCCAGGTCATGCAGGTAGGCTCTGATGTGGATCTGCCAACAGAGAGAGTCCACTCAAGGAAGATGTGCCAAGCAAGGACCCCCACCCTACTTTCTGCCTTAAATGAAAGCAATCTTGTTCTCAGCTGCCACTCAGAGAGGCTCTGTGGTGCAGCAGAAAGCTTGTCAAACTGGGAGCCAGGAGGCCTAGGAACTAGTCCTGTGCCAACTTGAGCTAGCCACTCCCCCTCACTGGGCCTTAGTTTCCCCATCTGTACAATGGGTAGGTTGGATGAAGTAAGAGCCCTTCATTTCATTCCCTTATTCAGTCACCAAATTTGATTTAGATCCTACTGTATGCCAGGCCTTGTGCTAGTTACTGGGGGTGCCGTGGTAACAAGACAGACGAGGTCCCTGTCCTGGTGGAACTTAACATTCTAGTAGGAGATAAACAAGTAAACAGTGCCATTTGAAGTGATAAGTTCTCTGAAAAAAATAAACGGCAATGGGATAAAGATACTGGAGGAAGGGGTAATTTTAGATGGGATGACTGCATGGACTTTTGAGAGTCTATATAAACAAGAAGGATAGCAGGTGGTCCCAACTTGTAATTGTCAAACTATGAATGATTCCCTGCTTTCATCCTCACTTCTACCCTTTCTCCTCACCTTGGAGCATTTAGGAACTCCAGAGGTTCAGGGGCAATGGGATAGGTGGGCAGGAGGGAGTAAAGAAAAAAAGATCACTGATGTGGCAGGTATTTTTGCTTTTCAGCCATCAAGTGGGTTCTGGTTATGACAGCCTCATAGGGTGGGGAAAGCACTGACTGGACTTGGGTTTGAATTCCAGCTCTGTGCCCTTCTCCCCTGTTAGCCATGTGACCTTGTCGGGAATTGTGCAACCTCTAATTTTCCACATGTGAAAAGTTAGTACACTCATATCTTCTTGGGGAGTGATCCTAGTCAGGACTTAGCATATGGTAGGTGTTTCATTCATTCATTGATTCACCAACTATCCATCAAGAGCCCACTATGTGCTAGGAGCCAAGAATACAGCAGAGAGCAAAATGACAAAACTCCCTATGTTCATGGAGCTTATATTTTAGTGGGGGAGAGAAACAAATAAACATGATAAATATAGTCAATGGCATGTTCAGGGAGTGATAAGTGCTAAGAAAAAAAAGTAAATTGGGAAAGGAGGATATAAAATGTCGGTGAGGAATTGACAACTGACATTTTCCAAGACCTACAGGAAGTGAGGGAGAAAGCCAATCAGATACCTGTAGAAGAGCAACCTAGCAGAGGTCCTGAGGCAAGATCCTGCTCCATGAAATAAGGAACAGCTAGATAGCCAATGTGGCTGCAAGAGTGGGCTATGGGAGGGCAGAGGAATGTGTGTTTGAGAGGTCATGGGGCTAGGTCCTGTCAGGACGTAAGGGTCACGGCATGGGCTGAGGCTTTTACATAGGTAATGTGGGTTTCCTTCTTTTTGGTTCCTTCCTCCTCTCCATCCCCTCTCCCCCATCCTGCTGCTGGTCTGGTCATCTGAGTAGGAGGTTTAACAGGGATGCAGTGAGCATACTGGAAGACACAAAACAATGGTGGAGTGAGAAGAGCAGGGTTTGAGTTCCCACTACTTGCATGCAGGACCTTGGGTAAGTGCACTCCTCTTTGAGCCTCTGTTGCCTCATCTGTAGAATAACATGTCTGACCTCTCTTATAGGATTCTTGGGAGCATTAAATCGGACCATTAACATGAACATCCTTGGTGCAATGCAGAGAGTTATAGAAATGCTTATTATCAATTTTAACCTCATCAACTACAATGATGGGGTTCCCTGCCTAGGGCCTGCTGGCAAAATGATTATGTCATGGGGACTAAAATGTGGAGCATATTCACCACCACATCCTGTGAAAGGGAGTAGAGAAGACAGGGGGCCTATTCATCCTGGAGCAAAGTAAACTCGGAGCTCCAAGGTCTCAGTGGGGGCTCCAGAGAGAAGCTCAAAGGAGGCAGCACTCAGTTAAATATGTCATGTGCAGAGCTGAATGACAAAGTAGAGTCCTGCCTCAAGAGACAGTGAGTCACTTTTAAAATGTACCTAATAACAGGAAGTTCTGGGAAGATGGTAGGGTAGGCTGGTTTCACACCTGCACCATGGGACAATGAAAGAGGAGACAGAAAAAAATGACCAGGATGTGAGTGATCAAAGTGGGTCTTTGGCATTTCATGGGAAGTTCCTAGTAGAGAGAGGAGTGGGATCAGAATAGGGACAGCAGGGGGAGCCTGTACAGCCATGAGCCCACTGAGGGTTGGTGGTGGTGCACGAGGAAGTGCAGATCCAAGGAAATGGACTGTCCCTCCATTCCAGCCTGCCCCAGTGGCTTCTTGGGAAGGCCTTCCTGCATGGCTTAGCATCTGGCAGCACCCATGGGGAGCCCAGAGGCACGCCTAGCCCCCCACCATGAAAAGTCATGCCTGCCAGACAGTGGGGTCGATAGTTCCACTGGGTACCATGGCTGGTCATCCAGTTGGGTGTTGTGAGTGGCAGATGTGCTGAGCACTGCAGTCAGCTGCTCCTCCAGGTGTTGTGATCAGTTGCCCTGTCCCATGTGCTGGGACTGGCTTTCCTGCCGCCATGCATTGGGACCTAGCCCCCGCTGCACATACCATCTTGCCCAGCTGGCTGCTGCGGTCAGGGTGAGGTGGGCCTGAGGGGAGGAGATGGCTCAAGAGTGCCATCTACTGGGAAAAAGTGGTAAGTGCAGACTCGCAAATTTTGCCTACATTTTAATTTAATTTATTTTTTAATTTTTATTATATATATTTTTCTCTTTATCTTCTGTGGGCACCAGTCAGAGTTCACTCCCAATATGTCTTGGGGTATCTCCTTCTGGCTTTGGGGCTAACTATTGTTGAGGTGTTTTTGTTTTTTGTCTTGCTTTGGATTTCTTGTTTGGGGGACTGCATGGGCCAGGAGTCAAGTTTGGGTCACCCAAATTTAGGTGGGCATTCTGCCACTGAACTACCCGTGCACCCCTGCCTAGCTTTCAATAGACCCTGAAGTAGAATTGCAGACCCAACATGAGCTCTGGGCCTTGATTTGGTGGGCAGTTACTGGGAAACCAAATGCAAAAGGAGACCTCCAATGCAAATTCAAGTAAATGCAAAACTTTAAACAAGTGAAGGAAACCAACTTGCAAAATAACTTGAAGATGATTGAATGCCCTGAACACAACAGAAAATCACAAAGCATCTGATGATCCAGGCAGAAATAGACCAGTAAATGACCATATCAAAACACTGGAGGGGACACAGAATATGGAACAATTACTCAAGGATATTTATAAAGAAATAAAGGATATCAGGAAGACACTAGAAGAGCATAAAGAAGAACTTGAAAGATTAAATAGAAAAATAGCAGATCTCATAGACAGGAAAGATACTGTAGACCAAATTAGAAATATACTGGCAACACATGATAGCAGATTTGAAGAAGCAGAAGGAAGAATAGGTGAGCTAGAAGACAGAACAACTGAACTAGAGCATGCAAAAGAACAAATGACAAGAAAGATGGAAAAATTGGAACTAGATCAAGGGAAATGATGGATAACAAGAGGCACACAAATATGAAAATTACTGGTGTCCCAGAAGGAAAAGTGAAGTGGAAAGGGCTGGGGAAGGTTAGTTGAAGATATCATCAGAGGAAACTTCCCCACCCTTACAAAAGACATAAAAATGCAAATCAAAGAGGGCCAATGAACCCCAAACAGAACAAATCTAAATAGGCCTACTCCAAAACATATACAGATCAGACTGGCAAATGTTGAAGAGAAGCAGAAGGTCCTGAAAGCAATAAGAAAAAAGTGATCTACTACATACGAGGGAAACCACATAAGACCGAGTTCAGACTACTCAATAGGCACCATGGAGACAAAAAGGCAGTGGTATGATACACTTAAGATCCTGAACAAGAAAAGCTTCCAGCCAAGAATTCTGTATTCAGCCAAATGGTCCTTCAAAATTCTTAGAGAGATTAAAATCTACAAAGATAAGCAAAGACTGAGAGAAACTAGTGAACAAGAGACCTACCTTACAAGAAATACTAAAGAAGTCCTGTCAGCTGAAGAAGAAAGATAGGAGAGAGAGGTCTAGAGGAGGGCACAAATTGAAGAGTACCAGTAAGGGTAATTTAAAGGATAAAAAAGAGACAGAGGAAAAATAATATATAGCTCTGACAAATAAAAATGAAAGGATAAGTGGTAGATTCAATAAATGCCTTTACAGTAATAACTTTGTATGTTAACAGACTAAACTCACCAAATAAAAGATACAGATTGACATACTGGATTAAAAAATATAATCCCTCTATATGTTGTTTATAAGAGATGCATCTTAGACCCAAGGACACAAATAGATTGAAAGTGAAAGGATGGGCAAAAATGTTCTATGCAAGCTGTAACCAAGTAGTTATATTGATATCAGATAAAAAAAAACTTTAAATGTAAAGACATCATAAGAGACTAAGAAGGAAACTATATATTAATAAGAGGGACCAATTTACCAAGAAGAAACAATAATAAGCTAGTTTATGGTCCCAGTCAAGGAGATCCAAAGTACATGAGACAAACATTGGCAAAACTGAAGGGAGCTATAGATGTTTCAACAATGATAGTGGGAGATGTCAATACACCATTCTCCACTATAGACAGAATTACCAGACAGAGGATCAACAAGGAAATAGAGAACCTAAACAATGTGATAAGTGAATTAGATATAGTAGAAATATGTAGATTGTTACACCCCAAAACACCAGGATATACATTCTTCTCTAGTGCTCATGCAACATTCTCCAGGATAGATCATATGCTGAGACACAAATGGAGTTGTTATAAATATAATGACTGAAATTATCCAAAGCACTTTCTCTGACCACAATGGAATCAAGCTGGTAATTAATAATCTCCAAAGAACCAGAACTTTCACAAATACCTGGAGATTAAACAACATAATCTTAAATAATCAGTGGGTCAAAGAAGAAATTGCTAGAGAAATCGGTAAATATCTGGAGATGAAAGATAATGTGAATACAGCATATCAGAACTTGTGGGATGTGGCAAAGGCAGTTTGGAGATGGAAACTTATTGCCCTAAATGCCTATATTAAAAAATAAGAACGAGCAAAAATCAAGAACTGAACTGCTTACCTGGTGAAATTAGAGAAAGAACAGCAAACTAACCCTAAAGCAAATAAAAGAAGAGAAATAATAAAGATTAAAGCAGAAATTAACAAACTGGAGAACAACAACAACACAAAAAAATAGAAAGAATCAAGAAAACCGAAAGTTCATTCTTTGAGAAAATCAATAAAATTGATGGACCTCTAATTAGGCTGACAAAGAAAAAAAAGAGAAGATGTAAATAAAATCACAAACGAGAGACTGGGCATTACCATGAGTCCTGAAGAAATTTTGAAAATCATAAGAGAATACTATGAATAACTATATGTGAACAAACTAGACAACTTAGGTGAAATGGAGAAATTCATAGGAACACAAGAACTACCTACACTGCCTTGAACAGAAATAGAAGATCTCAACAAACTAATTGCAAGTAAAGAGATTCAATCAGTGATCAAAAAACTACCTATAAAGAAAAGCCCAGGACTAGATGGCTTCACAGGGGAATTTTATCAAACACTGCAAAAGAACTAACACCAATCCTGCTCAAACTCTTCCACAATTTTGAGGAAAAAGGAATGGCACCTAACTCATTTTACAAAGCTAACATCACTGTAATACCAAAACCAGATAAAAACACTATAAGAAAGGAAAATTACAGACCAATCTCCCTAATGAACATAGATGTAAAAATTCTCAACAAAACACTAGCAAATTGAGTCCAATGACAAATTAAAAGAAATATACATTATGACCAAGTGTGGTTTATACCAGAAATGCAAGGGTGGTTCAACACAAGAAAATCAATTAACATAATACAGCACACTAACAAATTGAAAGGGAAAATCACATGATCATATCAACTGATGCTGAAAAAGCATTCAACAAAATTCAGCATCCTTTTCTGATAAAACACTTCTAAAGGTAGGAATCAGAGGAAACTTCCTCAGTATCATAAAGGGCATACATGAAAAACCCACAGCCGGCATCATACTTAACAGTGAGAGACTGACAGCCTTCCCCCCTAAGATTGGGAACAAGACAAGGATGCCCATTGTCACTATTATTATTCAACATTGTATTGGAAGTCCTAGCTAGAGAGATCAGGCAGGAGAAAGAAATGAAAGGCATCTAAATAGGAAAGGAAGAAGTAAAACTTTCATTATTTGCAGACAGTATGATGCTATATTTGGAAAACCCTGAGAAATCTATGACAAAGCTACTTAAGCTAATAAATTCAACAAAGTGGAGGGACACAAGTTCCATGATCATGGATAGCAAGGTCAAATGTCATTAGGATGTCACTTCTACTCACATTGATGTATAGATTCAATAAAATATCAATCAAAATTCCGATATTCTACTTTGAAAACTTGGAAAAGCTAATTATAAAATTTATTTGGAAGGGAAAGAGACCTTGAATAGCTAAAGAAATCCTAAAAAAAGAAGAGTGAAGTGGGGGGGACTAACACTTCCTGACTTTAAAGCTTACTATAAAGCCACAGTGGCCAAAACAGCATAGTACTGGCACACAGAAGTATTGACCATTGGAATCAAATTGGGAGTATAGAGATAAAAGCTAAATCTGTGGTCAATTGGTCTTCGATAAGGCCCCCAAATACACTGAACTGGGACAGAACAGTTTTTTCAACAAATGAAAGAATTGGATTCAATAGCCAGAAGAATGAAAGTGGATCCTTACCTTACACCTTACAGAAAAATTAATTTTAAAAAATGGATTAAAGACCTATGCAGAGGGGCCAGCCCTTCCAGAACATCAGCTAAGTCCATCCCCTATCCCATACTATCGACAGCCCCTCCCAACATGAAAAAGTTAGAATGGCCATAGCCCAAATATCCCTAAAGAGTGGGAGAAAGATCAAAGGTGATGGTGGAGTTATACAGAGATGGTCCGATTTAACAAATAAGTATGAGTGCTGAATCATTATACTGATATTTCTTTTAGCCTCCAGTACCTTAGAGCAGCTGGAAATAAAAACCTAAAATTGTGGAATTGTAAACAAACAAACAAATAAAAGAAGAATTAAAGACCTAAATGTAAGAGCCAGTACCATAAAAGTTCTAGAATTAAATACAGGGAAACATCTTCAAGATCTAGTATTAGGAGGTAGCTTCTTAATCTTTTCACTCAAAGCACAAGCAAAGAGAGAAAAAATAGATAAATGGGAACCCCTTAAAATCAAAAGCTTCTGTGCCTCAAAGGACTTTGTCAAAAAAGTGAAGAGGCACCCAACTCATTGGGAGACAATATTTGGGAAACACATATCGGATGAAAGTTTGATATCATGTGTACATAAGGAAGTTATACAACTCACAATAAAAGAACAAACAGCCCAATTATAAAATGGGCAAAGGATATGAATAGACATTTTTCTGAAGAGCAAATACAAATGGCTAAAAAGCACATGAAGAGCTGCTCCTCTTCATCAGTATAAGGGAAATGCAAATCGAGATGATAATGAGCTATCATCTCACACCTCTAAGAATGGCTGCTATTAAACAAACAGAAAACTACAAATGTTGGAGAGGATGTGGAGAAATTGGAACACTTATCACTGCTGGTCAGAACATATAATGGTACAGCCACTATGGAAAACAGTCTGGCATTTCCTCAGAAAACTAAATATCAAGTTGCCCTATGACCCGGCAATACCAATACTCAGAATATACCCAGAAGGCTGAAAGCAGTGACACAAACAGACCTTTGCACACCTGTGTTCATAGCGGCACTGTTCACAATTGCCAAAAGATGAAAACAATCCAAGTGCTCATAGCAGTAAGGCGAAATGAGGTCCTGAAACGTATGACAACATGGATGAACCTTGAGGACGTAATGCTGAGTGAAATAAGTAGACACAAAAGGATAGTACTGTATGATTTTGCTGTAATGACTCCAGTAAAGGTAATCTCAAAGGTTGACACATATAAAAACAGGGGACTTAGGGTTACATAGATGCTAGAGATGGGGGAAATATTACCCAAAATGAGGATGAACCTAAATGTAAGGGAATGGATAGAAGTGATGGTAGCTAATTAGTGGGGTTATAAGTTACTTTGTCATATTGAAGGTGAATATGATTGAAAGGGGTTGTATAGAGTCATGCATCCTACTGATTAACTCTACAATTATAAATAAGTTCTCACATGAACTCCTTCAAAGGTTTGATTTTGTACAAGGAGTTAATATGAGAATATTGGGGGAAAGCTAATATTGCATGCTATGGCCTGTAGTTAACAGGAAGACAGCAAGCAATACCAGGGGTAAATAATTGGGGGTGGGGGTAGGGGACAAGAGATAACAGAAGGTTTTGATTTGATATTTGGTGAGGCTGTGTTTGTCGGTTCTTTGTCTCTTTGAACTGATGGAAACGGTCTTAAATTGAAAGTGCTGATGATTGTACAAAGAAATAAGGACACTGTAGGACATGGTTTGTTTATTTTGGACATTACTCATGATACCCAATGGATAAGGGGGTCGAAGAGTACAATGACCGAGAAGCCAAAAGGCAAACTAACTAATCCTCTTATACACACATATATATATATGAGGGAATACTGTGTGGCTTCAAAAAAGAATGATGTCATGAGCCATTCAATGAACTGAATGAACCTTGGGGACAATGCGTTGTGCAAAATAAGCCAGAAATAAAAGAACACATACGCTATGGTCTCTTTCAGGAAATCCTTATAAGAAATTTGGAGCCTACATTGTAAACTCTTATAGCAACCATACTTAGTCCAAAATTGTAAGTGTATTTCTAGATTCTGAGACATAGCTATATGTGTATAAGCTGGTATTTTCCTGGACCTTTGAATACCTCTGTGATACTTAAGATTCAGAGCTGGAGCTCTACAGCTCTGAAAGTCAGCATTGCTACATACAATAACAGTTAAAGTAACAGAGGAAGAGATCAATCTTCACTTAGAGTTTAAAATGAAGCTGACCTGGTTGGGACTAAGATAAAACAGAATACAAGGCAAAAGATGATATTGTAAACATTTCTGTTGTGGAGAAGCTAAGACTTCCTATAATTATGCCTAAGAGTTGCTTCCAGGAAACCACTTTAGTTGCTCACATGTTGGCCTCTCTCTCTCTCTCTCTAAGCCCAACTCTGCAAGGAAAATCATTACCCTTCCTGCTGCAGGGGACGTGATATTCAGGAGTGAAAGTGTCCCTGACAATTTGGGATATGACTCCCAGGGTTGAGCCTGGCTCTGGCACTGAGGGATCAATATTCTGGGCCAAAAGGGGGAAAAGAAAGATAACAGAACAAGATATCAGGCTAAGAAAATTCAAATGGAATCGAGATTCTGGATGCTACTTTTATGCAAGCTTTAGTTAGAAACTGCTAATCACTTCAGTTTGCCAACCCCCAACCAACATCATGCCTGTTAACTCTAAAGTATACCCAGGGGTCTAACTGAGACTCTATGAAAGTTTCATGCACAGAGTTTACTCTCCTGAAACCCATTACCTCCAAGAGTTCCTAGGTTAGATAAGCCTGAAACCCAGAGGTGCCAGCCTCTCCAAGACTATCAACTAATTCCATATCCCTATTCTGTATTTTTGATACCTTTTTTCAGCATGGACAAGTTAGAAAAGGCAGAGCCAAAGATCCTTATAGAGTGGGAGAAACATCAAAGGAGAAGGAGGAGTTATAACAGAGGAGATAGGATTTAACCAATGAGTATGATGGCTGAGTCACTATTTTGATGCTTCTTTTAGCTGCCAATGTTTTGGAGCAGCTAGGAGGAAAAATCTGAAAATGTAGAATGGTAACACATACTAAACTATGAAAAATGTTCTTTAGCTACTTGTTGGAGTGTGCTTTGAAAATTACTTCTTTCTTTTTTCTTTTTTTATATATATGTTATATTTCACAATAACAAAACGTTAAAAAATATATATATACCTAACAATAGCAGTCATTTACTGAGCTTTAGTGTGTGTTAGGTGCTGAGGATTACACACAGAATCCACTTTAACTCTCCTGGCTAGGAGGTAGGTTCTACTATCCCCATTCTACAGATGAAGAAACTGAGATTCAGAACTTGGGTAGGAGTATTTTGCATAAGGTGCCATGACATGTAAGTGGTGAAGCAGGGTTTGAACTAAGTCTGTCTATGATCAGAATCAACACTATGGTCTTCTACATTAAACAACTTCTGATAGGCTCTCCTGCTTTTCAAAAGCACTGTGCTTTCAATGCCACTTCATTGAGTCTTCTGACAGCCTTTTAAAATAGGTGTTATTATCCATACTTGCAGATTTGGGACCTGAGGCTTGGAGGGGTAAGTGGCGTGCTGCAAGTCCCACAGTAATAAGTGGAGGGGCCAGATTTCAGCCAGACTGGATTTCAGTCTAGTCAGACTCCAACGTGGGTAAGCAGAGGCTGGAGGGGCACTGACCAGGGTGTTGTAGTAGGGATTTCTGCAGTGGGTGCGAGGCTCCTTCATTCTTTCTTTCAACAGCCTTACAGAACACAAACTGGGTGCCTCGATGTCTCCCAAGTTCCTTCCACCATGAAGGTTCCATGACTTTTGTGCTCTGGTGACAGCCCTTTAGGATGAGATGGGCTGCAGACTGACCCACCTTGGCACGAGTGCAGTATGCCTGCCAGTTGAGTTCCGGATTTCCGAGGACATCTAGTGCCATGTTGCAGGTTCCAATGGCCATGTCCTGCTTTCCTAGGAAGTGGAAGATTTTAGCCAGGCGATTCAGGATGGGGGGATGGTCCTTGGCAATCTCGATGGCCTGGGGAAAAGAAGAGGGAAAAGCATACCATTCATCTAGTGGTTAGCCAGAAGTAGTTAAAAGGTGTCTAACCTACAGGAACTCCATCTTTAGATGGAGCTAGACTCTTCCCCATATCCACCTGCTGGGAAGTTCAGACATTTTAGGGGACCCACTTTGAGCACTCAGCTCTTGAGAGCTCAACTCACTCTCACGGTCTTGGCCATGCACACTGGTTATATCCAGTGAATCCTTCCAGACCCCAGGTGAACCTCTCCTCCTCAGACACATCCCAATATGTGCTCCCCCATTTTCCCAGGGCAGGCGGGAGGAGGAGATCAGAACCAACCTCTGCCTCTCCCATACTTAGGCAGCTATAGCACTTATCACCTTAATCTGTTGACTGCTGCCTGGTATGTGTTTGTTACTGCCTTGAGGATGGTGACCTCTTGCAGGGCAGGGTCTTTGTCTAGTCATCTCTGTGCTGTGGTGGAGAAGGAGCTCAAGGAGGAGTGAAGGCAGTGTGTTTATTGAATTGGACACAACTCTTGGAAAACTATGAACCAGAATGTATTTTTGTGTTTTCTTGTGGGGAGTTGCATGGTCTGGGAATTGAACCTGGGTCTCCCACCTAGCAGGTGGGAATTCTATCACTGAACTGTCCTTGCACTGCCCAGAATGTTTTTTTGCTCTGTCCCATTCTAAGATCTTTCATCAAGAAAGTGCTTATTAATCGACCCACCAGCAAATATTAAGGAATGTGCCCCATGCAGGTAAATACATATTCCTATGATGAATGAATAACACAAGTCCTTGGCCTCCAGAAAAGACTTCAAAACTGTGCTAAGTTAGATGCTGCCACATAAATAAGGTGCCAGTAATAATCGAACAGCACTTTGCAGTTTGCAGTGCGTAGTTCATGCATAACCTCCTTTGAATCTCTCAGTAAGCTGACAGAAACTGAGGCTCAGAGGTCCAAGTGACTTGCCCAAGTCCTATGGCCCGTAATTGGGCAGAGCTGGCAAAGGGAGCCCAGCTACTCCCATCTTCTTTCCACTATGCCAGTGGGGGGAGGAAAGGGAGGGAATGCCCCACAAAGGGAACAGTATGAACAGAGGCTTGAACGGGGAAAGTCTGGGGTATATTTGGGGAATGGGGACGAGCTTAGAAGATGAGGCTGGAGAAATGAACTTGGGCCAGTTTAGGGGTTGGAAGGATCTTATACGTAGGCAAAAAGGAGCCGTGAGAAGGGAGCACTTTTGTTTTGTTTTGAACAAAGAGAGGATGGAGAGAAAGGTCTGAAGCAAGGGTCCATCCTGGGTGGGGCACATGGTGAAGGATGGAGATGGAAGAGGATACTCAGGGAAGCAGAGGGTTCTGGGAGGGGAGGCTGGGGTGTCAGGCTGCTTCCTAGTTTGGAGAAAAGGTATGGCACGTACCTTGCCGAAGCAGTCCAGGGAGTCAGTCCCTGAGTAACCGCAGTCATGGACGCCCATGGGGGTGGTGGAGAAGGTCTCTTTTCTCTCCAGCAGCATCCCAAGGTAGCACCAGGCCAGAGCTGCAGGTGAGGGGTGGGAGAGGAGTCTGTAGGAGGCAGGGGTATGGGAGGGGGGCGGAGCTACATGGAAGGCTTTTGGGTCCCATGAAGACAAAGAAAGGGTCAGAGATGTGAAATCACTAAGGGCAACCCAGGGACAAAGTGGGGGTTGAAAGGACATGTGAGTGAATGAATGAACATGCTTTTAGTGCTTAGCTCTGTGCTTAATCTGCCACTTAGGGGACTTCACTTAAAGTGCATGGCCCTTTTGACTTTAAGTCTTCATCAGCTCTGATAGTTCTAGTCCCCGTTCTAGCCACGTGGCCTTGTGAGAAAATCACTCAACTCCTCTCCAACGGAGCCCCCATGTCCCCCACCTAAAACTGGGGCTGGTGGGGTGAAATAGGGGAAAACAGAGGTCCTCTCTATCTCTGAAACTCCAGGTCAAGAGATCTGCAATCGGTTTATTCACTTGTTCAATGGGTTTGAGCCTCTGAGGTGAGCAGATGAATATATGAGATGGAGGGTAAGGGAGAAAAAGAAACGGCAACCAGAAAAGGGAGCTAGCGCTAGAGGCGGGCAAGCCCAGTGACAGGTGCAGGAGGGTGAGGCAGCGGCTGCTCTCCTACCCAGACGCCAGGGCCTCTACCTTGGTGGTGGGGGTCCGAGGACTTGAGGACTTGCCGGAGCAGGGCCAGCGTGCGGTTGAAGGCGGGCAGCCGCTTCTGCTCCTCACTGCCCAGCTCCAAGAAGATGCCGTCTAACCTGTGACGGAGAGGGAATGTGGCTTGCCGGCAGCCCCACCCAGCTGCCCCCAGGCTGCCGTGAGCCCCCTCCAGGCTGATGGCAGGGAGAGGGCCATGGGAAACCCTTGCCATGGAGATGGGCTCAGCTACCTCCACCACCCCCTCCAGCCTGGGTTCCCAGGCCAAGCCTCTCCCTTCACCCTCCACCCCCCATCCACTGCCACCCAGGCCTGACCTGATGAAGAGCGTTGCCATGGTGAAGTACCAGCCCCTTTTCTCCTCCATCGGGATCTAGGGAAGAAATAACCACAGATGCGGCTGTGAGTGAGGTACTCAGGCCCTCATTCATACATTCAGGTTTTACCTGAGTCCACACTTTCCCCCTCTGTGGCCCCAAGAAACATAAGTACAGTGGAAGGGGCACAGGCTTTAGCCATTAACACCCTTGATTTTAGTCCTGGCTCTGCTAATGACTAGCTGTGTGACCGTGGGCTAGTCACTTCCCTTCTCTGACCCCAGAGATTCTGAAAAGATAATCCCGGTGGATGCCCCAGAACCGAATTCTGTGCCCATCTCAGAGCAGATGCGAAATACATTTCCCCCCCTGAATTCCTTCCCTTCCATCCTGCTGTACAAGCTAAGCTCCCCTCCCCTTGGCTCTCCCACCCGTGCTCCGGTTTCCCTCCTCCTTCATTCCGCTGGCCACTCTTTTTCTCCACCATTCACTACTGCTCCCCTTTGGCGCCTTCCCTCAGCCTCCATCTTCCTGAGAAAGCCCCTTCGGGCATATTAAGTGAGTCCAGTTCAGCTGAAGCCCAGGACCCCCCTGAACCTGTTTTCCTGTTATTATTCTTGCCAACCTTGCCGTGCATTTAGGCCGACTAGGGAACTAGATAAAATATTTATGCCGTTATTTATGGGAGTAGCTGCTCCTGCCTCGGGAAGGAATTTTAATGAAAACCAATAAAACCCCCAGTGCATATCAGCAGCTCTGCCTCGGGCTCTGGCCCCTCCCTCCACATTCATCTCCTGTTGTTAATCTCAAGGCTCAATTCTGCACTCACCTCCCCCCAACCCCCAGCACGGCCTCCTCAGCTCAGGGCTCCCACCCCTGCACCCCCACTCCCGGCAGCTGGAGTGAGTGCATTTGTTCAGCCAGCATTTCTGTGGGTGCTATGGGATGTGGTAGTGAATGGGTCTTGCACTCTGACCCAAACTGACTTACAACCCAGCAGGTGAAACAACCCAGGCATAATTAAAAAGACCTGACTGCATGCCTGCCAGGTGCCAGGGTCCTGACATACATCATCTCATTAATCTCACAACAAACCTATGCAGTTAAGTAGTATCCCTATTTTATGGATGAGCATGTTGAGGCTCAGAGAGGTTAAGCGACTTGCCCATGGTCAGGCAGCTTGCCAGTGTCAGAGCTGGAATTTGAGCCCCATTTGTTAAGGTCCAAAGCCCATGTTCCCTTCGCCATGCTGGGTGTCCAATAACTATAGTACAAGGCAAAGTTTGATTGAGGCCATAAAAGTGATGCAGAAAAGTGCAGCAGAATGGAGAGGCCACTCCCAGCCAGAAGAGGATGTGACATTTAAGATGGTCTTAAATAGTCAGAGTTATTTCAGAAAGGGGGTGGGGATTCCAGATAGAGGGTTCAGCAGAGGCAGAAGCATATAGACAAGGAAGTATGGGGCATGTGTGGGAAGAGTCAGCCTGGTGAGCATGAGACCCGGTGGGAGCAAATGCTGGCAGGTTATGCCACGGCTGCTCTGGCGGAGCCTTGGATGCTCATTGAGGAGTTTGGAGGGAATGAGGGATGGGGCTGTGTGAGTTAGCCTTTAAAGGAATTGGGTCAGAGCCATTGAGTGTTGACTGCTTATTAAGGCCAGTGTTAGAACCCAGACCCAACCCAGACTGCCCAGAAGAAGCCCCACTAGTTGCATTTCTCAGCCTGTGTGATCCAGGGCTGGGCATCAGGGAAAGGAGAGGAATAAGGCAGGCCCAGCTCTCAGGGGCACCCTGTCTGGTGGGAAACCAGACTTAAAGACATAATTACAGTAGAAAGAATAGCAGGGGCTATAGGAGCCCAGAGGAGGCATCTTACCCAATCCAAGGGCATCCTCAAATCTTTCCAGAAGAGGAGGTGCTGGGGAAGGGGCAGGGGCAGGGGGAGGATCTTCAAGGGTAAGTAGGGATCACTCAGCCAGAAACAGTGAGCTAGCATGGTACATCAGGGTATGTTTGCAGCCCTGTGTGGCTGGAACATGAGGTGGGGGGTTTACAGGTGTGGGGATGAGCCAACAGGGGCAGGTCAAGAGGGCTCAGGATCTGAGCCTCACCCACAGGGCAGTGGAGAGCCATGGAAGGGATTATAACTGGCAGTGCTGTACTTTCACATCACCTTCAAGGGGTAGTCCTGTTGCTTAGGTGTGAATATAAATATTGGGACTTGAGCAAAGGATAGGGCAGTCTAGAGAAGAACAGTTCCCAAGGGTTAAAGGGCATCCTTGAGAAGTAGAGCACATTCTTCAAAGCCAAAGAATGGGTTAACCTTATCTACTTTATCTACCTAAACTTATCTGATGCAGGAAGTGGACTCAGATTTAATACTGCACCATGTGAGGTTCCTTGGTCACTTATATGTACGATCTCGTGACCTCTGTCCCCACGCCCTCTTTGTGCCTGGCTAAACTGGATCATGGTGGGGAGAAACAGAACCTCCTTTCCCTTTATATTTTTGGTGTGGAGGTGTAGCCATAAGTGGGAGCAGGCTTAGCAGACTTTGGGGGTTACTACTCAAAGGACAGAAGC
Source organism: Myrmecophaga tridactyla (assembly GCA_004026745.1). NCBI lineage: Eukaryota > Metazoa > Chordata > Mammalia > Pilosa > Myrmecophagidae > Myrmecophaga > Myrmecophaga tridactyla. The sequence goes on along the minus strand of PVIY010024268.1, from coordinate 4,729 downwards.
TCCATGTCTGACAAGCCTGGCTGTATAAGGGGGGACTGCCCTGGGTGAAGGAGTTACCCTTCATCTCTGCAAAGGGAATAATGCTGGCCTTGCAGATGTGAGAGCAGTGCCCCACCCAGGGTCCGTGCTCCATGAATGTCTCATCCCTTCTGGTTCGGGGTAGAGCTGAGCGACGTTAGGACTGTCTAGGGGGCTGCTTGGTCCATGGAGACCTGAGATGTTTCAGTTCCCTGTGGGGCAACGAGGTCTCCAGCCCTGAAGTCCAGAGGCATCCTGTCTTGCCCTGCTCTCCATTCCCCACTGTGCTCTCAGCACCACAGAGCCCCTTTTGGTCCCAGGCACCTTTCTTGCCTGCACAGGTCCCTGGTGTTGGGGTAATATGTTGTCCTCAAGGCTCTCCTTGGCTCTGTGGTGTTTCCAGCCATTCTTTTGTTTGATACTCAGGCTGCAGGAAATTAAATGACATGCCCCAAACCACACAGCCAGTACATTACAGAGCTGAGAATTAAGCTTATGTCTTCATGGTCCTAGCCCCAAGCTTTGTCTACAACACTCAGTTATTTGATCAATCTCATTATACATCTGATGACCCTGAGACCAGAGAGAGAAAGTGCGACCCAAAGCCACACCCTAGTTGGCATCAGGCTTCACCACCACTCTGCTCACCGTTTAGTAGTCATCGAATGAGTTAAGAGCCTGGTTACAGTTTGCCCTACCAAACAATACCACCACCTCGTGGCGGTGTCTCTGAATCACAGGGGCAACTCCTAAGACTATATTCTCCCTCACTCTGAAGACTAAAATTGCATTTTAAAATAACAGCCGACTGACAGCTGTGCATCAAATCCCAAACGTAGTCCTTCATCAGATCCCGCTTAAGAGTAACATTTGCAGGAAGGCTTATGTGGTTGCAGATGGGGTTGATGGATATGAAATGGAGTTAGTGGTATAAACAGAGCCAGCCTGCGGTCTCTCATGCCTGGGCTTTAATCCTTTATTCTTGTGATGAGCTGGTGGAGGCTGTTTACCCTGCTGCCCAATTCTGGCCTTAAAATGGTCTGTCTCTTTAAAAATCCTTCTGGTTGTAACTGAAGCAGCAGCTGAAGCTGTTACCAGGGGCAACCTGGCAAGCCAGAGTGCTGTTGTGTTAAATTAAATTAAACAAGTCCCTGAATGCCCCCTCCCCTCCTGGAGAAGGGAGGGAGCTCTTCTACCTCTCTCCTGGAGAATAAAGTTGCTGTGAAACCTCTTTTGGCTGCAAGGAATTCACTTACAGAGCTTAGGGCTCCCAGCGGCAAGGCACTTGAAGGCAGCCTGGAAGGCAGCTCAAAGGGCTTCTGCCAGCAGAAGACGGGAGTCTGCTGAGGGACCCCCTGGCGTGGGCTCTGGGCAGTACTCCCCACGCTTTCTCTTGTTGAATCCCCATCAAAACCTCGAGAGCTGGGGATTCCGGGGTGTACGAGAAGGGGGTGGTCAGTGTGTGAGTCAGTCCAGGCTTCAAGCGGGAGGAGCCTCAAATGAGGCCTCTGCTGGGCGGCAGATGTGTGGGAGGCAACTGGGTGAGGACCGGTCCCCAGCACGGACCCTAAGTGAAATCCGTAGATCCTAGAACTAGCTGCAAGTCAGAGCGAGGGAGGGGTGCTCAGACATTTCCCAGCCCCTCTGGCGTCATCGCTCTTATTTTCATTTTAGAGATGGGAAAACCGAGGCTCAAAGAAGCAGAGGCGCTTGCCTACTTAACCTGACTTCAAGTTCTGCTCACAACATCTGGCTGCAAGGAGCTAGTGTTTGTACAGCATTTACCATTTACAAAGTGATTTCACACAGATGCTGTTTGATCCTTAGAACATCCTAAGAGGAATGTAAAATGAGTATCCTCTTGGTACGGATGGGAAAACTGAGATGACCTGATGTCCTCGAAGTCACATGGCTAGTGTGAAAGCCTGGGCTGAACCCTGGAGATGGTACTCTTTTAGCTATAGTGATAAGAGCAAATTTCACAGAGCACTTACTATGTGACAGGCACATGGTTCACATGTGTTAACCCATTCACCCTTCCATTAACCCTAAGAGGTAAGGGTTATTATTAACCCAGCTTTATAGATGAGACGACTGTGGTAACAGATGGGGTGAGATAGGGTGCCCAGAGTGACCCAGCTAGAAGACAGGAGAGCTGGGGTCTCAGCAGCTCAGCTCCAGAATCCCTGTGTCTAATACACTAGGCCGAGGTTCTCAAGGTGTGGTCTCCAACTAGCAGCAGCTAGGACCTTGATAGAAATGCAAAATCCTGACCCACTGCATCAAAAACTCCGGGGGTGGGACCCCGCAATCTGTGTTTTAACAGGGTCTTCCAGGACACACCGAAGTTGGAGAACCACTGCACTAGATTCTGCCCTATACCACACTGCTCCGAGTGGGGTAAAAAGGGGCTAGCAGATGTTTCTTTTTTGCTATAACATTTTATTTTGAATTAATTTCAAACTTATAGGAAAGTTGCAAAAAAAAAAAAAAAAACCCGAAATAATACAGAGAATTGCAATATACCCCTACCCAAATATCCAGATTTCCAGATTTACTAACTTTTAACATGTTGGCATATTAGTTATATCATCCTATCAATTGGTCAATCTATGAATCATCTATCTACCTAATTTGTTTTTTCAGTTAGTGAGGGGATCAGAAATTGTGATTCCTCAGGAAAGCCTGATGCTCCAGGTTCCGATAGCTGGACAGGTAAGTGTCAAAGGTCAGTGACTTAGCAGAATCTGCAGATACACTAGGATTGGGATAAGCCATCACAGGAGCAGATATCTGCTACCCCAGGCAGATACAAGAATGGATTTCACACATTCCATTCACTTCAAAAGCTACCCCCCCCAAAAAAAAGGTCATTTTAGAGGATCTTGGCTATTTTAAGGGATTTTGCTAGAAGATCTTTCAATGTACCAAAGGTTTACAAATCTGTACACTTTTGAATAGGCTGTGCAGAGATCTTATTGGTACTTAAGGAAAAGGTTTGCCTTGCAGTTTGAACTTTGCCCCTGATGATGGCTGTACTTGACATTTCAGAGTCAGTTCTTGAGCACTAATTCTTTTCCTGGGATGGGGATGGTGACAAAGAGGAAAGAGAAGGAACATTTCTCGAACCCTGATTAGCCACTGGGCATGTTGGTGCCTCCTGGCCCTGAATTTTCACAGCAGCCTCAGAATGCGTAATGCATCTTCCTCCTTTTACAGGTGAGGAAACAGAGGCTGAGAAAAAAGCGAGTAGCCCAGCCTCACGATCCAGGGAAGAAGTGCTAGGATTCAAATCCAGATCTGTCTTCCTCTCCCGCCCCTGTTCTTTCCGCCTCGTCACGCTGTCCCTGGGAAGGCTGACACAGCAGAAATAAAGTGACGAGGCGGCAGGCGTCAAGGACTGGGTTCTTCCTGCACAACTGGAAAGTCCTCTGTGATGACACAGCCCATTTCCTGCCGCACCAGGCAGTGGCCCTGCTGGCATCTGCCTTGCCACCCGTGCGGACGTGCGGACGTGCACAACAAAGGCAAGGGAAGGGGCTGTCTCCTCCCCTCACGGAGCTGCCCGGTGTTCATTCTCAGGGACTTTCGGAGGGATCCCTGAGACGCCAGGCCTCAGCTTCTACTTTTATAAACCCAACAATCCCTCTTGGCCTACCTGGGTCACAGGTATGTTGTCAAGGGGTTAAATGCCACCAAATGGTGAGAATTTGAGGGATGGGTGCTCAAAGTACATCATCTCTTTAGCCGTGCCTGGGGTAAAATCCAGGGTTCTGCATGGACCTTAAGTTCTGAGCAGCAGATTGATTGCAGCTGCCCTTTGTCACCCTTTTTCTGGTCCCGGGCCTCTCCTCTATGCCAGACCGTATATGGGTCTTCTTTGCCTACTGCTGTTTTCCCAGATTTTCTGCCTCTGGGCCTATGCTGAGCAACTCCCCTTTCCTAATGTCCCTAGAAAACAGGGGCCATCCTCTGTCTAGTCCTGGGTTCGAATCCTATTCTACCACCAGTGGTGGCTCGGTGGGTTTGAAAAGGTCTCTTACCCTCTGTATTAATAGCAGTGACAGCTGAATTTTCTCAGCTTCTCCGGTGGGTCAGCGCTGTGCTCAGCACTTACTGTACATTGTCTTTCCTCTATAAAAGAGGCTGTTGGCCCACGTGCTGGTTAGAAGCTGTTATGTATCCCAGAGAGGGCCATGTTCTTTTCATCCATTCTCGTGAGTGCAGACCTACCATGGGTGGGACCTTTTATTAGGGTGTTTCAATTGAGATATGACCAACCCAAATAAATTTGGGTCTTAATCCTTTTTACTGGAGTCCTTTATGAGAGGAAAAAGGACAGAGAGAGCTCAGAGAGGACTCAGAGAAAAACACTGAGAAAGCGAGCTCAGAGAGAAAGCCACTGGAATCAGAAGCTGAAAGCAATGGAACCCGAGAGAAAAAGGACCAGCAGATGCCGGCTATGTATACTCCCGTGTGGCAGAGGAACTCAAGATGCCAGCAGCCTTTCTTTAGAGATGATATCTTCCTCTTGATGCCTTAATTTGGACATTTTCATGGCCTTAGAACTGTAAATTTATAAACTAATAAATCCCCATTGTAAAAGCCAACTCATTTCTGTTATATTGCATTCTGGCAGCTTTAGCAATCCGAAACAGACCAGATGATGCTAAAGACAGCTTTGGTTCTATGGTCCTGTGTCTACAAAGAC
>PVIY010024267.1:0-38284 GCA_004026745.1 Myrmecophaga tridactyla | reverse complement strand
TAGTGGGAAGCCAAGGCAGACAACTGCCACATGCTGGGCAGGAGAGGAAAAGCAGAGTCTAGAAGCTTCTTAAGAAAGTCTGACAATCTGCTGGGTCTCACCCTCAGGGAACACTGATGTTGGTGACTCTTTCCTCCTGAGACATGGGCCAGTCCGGACTGGGAAAATCTGACTGGGGTCTATAATATCTGAGGAGACCCTCCTCAAAAAAAAAAAATAAATAAAAAATAAGAGGCTCCATATAGGCAAGACAAGGAAAAGAAACACAAGAACTGAAAAGTTCTGATGTATTAAACAGAACCTACACTAGAGGTCTAGAAATCGGTGAACTGAATGTCAAATAACAGATAGAGAACAAAGCCATCCAGCAAGAAAATCCTAGGTAAAAGAGTGAAAACAATCTCCAGAATAAACTAATCAAGGACATCAAATGCTTAGGCAACAGTAAAAAATAACGAGTCATACTAGGAATGTTAAAGACATGACCCAGTAGAAGGAACAAACCAACAATTCAAATGCATACAGGAGTTGAAACAACTAATTCAGGATGTTCAAACAGATGTGGAAAATCTCATCAAAAGTCAAATCAACAAGTTGAGGAAGGCTATAAAGAAAATATTGGGTGAACAAAAAGAAGAAATCAAAAGTTTGAAAAAACAAAACAGAACCTATGGGAATGAAAGGCACAATAGAAGACATGAAAAAAAAACAATAGAAACCTATGACAATAGATGTGAAGAGACAGAAGAAGATTAGAGAGCTAGAGCACTGGACATCTGAAATCTGACACACAAAAGAAAATGTAGGAAAAGAATGGAAAAATATGAGCAGGGTCTCAAGGAACTGAATGACAACATGAAGTGCACGAATATATGTGTTGTGGGTTTCCCAGAAGAAGAAGAGAAGGGAAAAGGAGGAGAAAGACTAATGGAGAAAATTATTACTGGAAATCCAAGACCTACAGCATACCCCAAACAGAATAGATCCAAATAGACATACTCTAAAACACTTACTAATCAGATAGCCAGATATCAAAGAGAAAGAGAGGATTTTGAAAGCAGCAAGAGAATAGCAATTCATCACATACAAAGGAAACCCAATAAGACTATGTGTGGATTTCTCAGCAGAAACCACGGAGGCAAGAAGGCAGTAGTACAATATATTTAAGATTCTAAAAGAGAAAAACTGCCAACTGAGAATTATATATCCAGCAAAATTGTCCTTCAAAAATGAGAGGGAGATGAAAATATTTCCAGACAAACAATCACTGAGAAAATTTGTGACCAGGAGACTGGCTCTGCAAGAAATACTAAAGGGAGCACTGCAGGCAGATAGAAAAAGGCAGGAGTGAATGGTCTGGAGAAGAGTACAGAAATGAAGACTATCAGTAAAGGTGAAAAGAGAAAAGAAAAATTAAATATGATATATAAAATCCCAAAAACAAAATGGTAGAAAAAAGTCCTGCCTTTACAGTAATAACACTAAATGTTAATGGAGTAAACATTAATTAAAAGATATAAGTGGTAGAATGGATTAAAAAACAGGACTTTTCTATATGCTGTCTACAGAAGATTCATTTTAGACACAAGGACAAAAACAGGTTGAAAGTGAAAGGTTGGGAAAAGATATTTCATGCAAACAACAATCAGAAAAGAGCAGGAGTAGCTATACTAATATCCAACAAATTAGATTTCAAATGTAAAACAATTAAAAGAGACAAAAAGGACACTATGTATTAATAAAAGGAACAATTCAACAAGAAGACATAACAGTCATAAATATTTATGCATAGGCCAAAGTGCTCCCAAGTACATGAAGCAAATACTGACAACACTGAAGGGAGAAATAGACACATCTACCATAATAGTTAGAGACTTCAATTTACTGCTCTCATCAATGGACAGAATATCTAGACAGGGGATCAGAAAAGAAACAGAGAATTTGAACAATACAATAAATGAACTAGACATAACAGATGTTTACAGAGCATTACACTTCACAACAACAGGATACACATTTTTCTCAAGGGCTTATGGATCATTCTCAAGGATAGACCATATGCTGGGTCACAAAGCAAGTATCAATAAATTTAAAAGGATTGAAGTCATACAAAACACTTTCTCAGATCATAATGAAATGAAGTTGGAAATCAATAACAGGAAGAGGGCCAGAAAATTCACAAATATATGGACGCTAAACAACACACTCTTAAACAACCAGTGGGTCAAGGAAGAAATTAGAAGAGAATCAGTAAATATCTCAAGGCCAAAGAAAATGAAAACACAGCACCTCAAAATTTATGGGATGCAGCAAAGACAGTACTAAGAGAGAAATTTACTGCCTTAAATGTCTATACTAAAAAAAGAAGAAAGAGCAAAAATCAAGATATTAACTGTTCACTTGGAAGAACTAGAGAAAGAACAGCAAACTAAACCCAAAGCAAACAGAAGGAAAAAAATAACAAAAATTAGAACAGAAATAAATGAAATTGAGAACATGAAAACGATTGAGAAAATAAACAAAACCAGAACTTGGTTCTTTGAGAAAATCAATAAAATTAATGGGCCCTTAGCTAAGTTGATGAGAGAGAGAGAGAGAGAGAAAGATGCAAATAAATAAAATCAGAAATGGAAGAGGAGACATAACCACTGACCCCTCAGAAATAAAGGAGGTAAAGAGGATACAATGAGTAACTATATGCTAATAAACTAGACAATGTAGAGGAAACGGACAACTTGCTATAAAGGCATGAACAACAAACATTGATTCAAGAAGAAATAGACGACCTTAACAAACCAAACACAAGTAAGGAAATTGAATCAGTCATCAAGAAGCTCCTCAAAGAGAAAAGTCCAGGACCAGAAGGCTTCACATCTTGTGAATTCTACCAAGTATTCAAGGAAGAATTACTGCCAATCCTGCTCAATCTCTTAAAAAAAATTGAAGAGGGGGAAAGCTACCTAATTCATTCTATGAAGCCAACATCACCCTAATGCCAGACAAAGGTACTACTAGAAAAGAAAATTACAAACCAATCTCTCTAATGACTATGGATGCAAAAATACTCAACAAAATACTTATAAATCATATCCAGCAGCACATTAAAAGAATTATACACCATGATCAAGTGGGATTTATTCTAGGTATGTAAAGATGGTTCAACATAAGAAAATCAATTAATATAATAAATCATATCAATCAAAGCAGAAAAACCACATGATCATCTCGATTGATGCAGAAAAAGTATTTGGCAAAATTCAACATCCTTTCTTGATGAAAACATTTCAAAGGATAGGAATAAAAGGGAACTTCCTCAATATAATAAAGGCAATATGTGAAAAACCCACAGGAGCAAGATAAGGATACCCACTGTCACCATTGCTATTCAACATGGTGCTGGAAGTTCTAGCCAGAGCAATTAGATAAGAAAAACAAAGGGCAACCAAATTGGAAAGGAAGAAGTAAAACTCTCACTGTTTGCAGATGATATGATACTATATGTTGAAAATCCTGAAAAAATCTACAGCAAAACTACCAGAGCTGATAAATGAGTATAGCAAAGTGGCATGGTACAAGATCAACACCCCAAAATCAGTACTATTTCTATGCACTAGTAATGAGCAATCTGAGGAGGAAATCAATTAAAAAGTTCTATTTACAATAGCAACCAAAAGAATCAAATATTTAAGAATAAATTTAACTAAGGACACAAAAGACCTATATGCAGAATACCACAAGAAATTCCTAAAAGAAATCATGGAAGACCTGAATAAATGGAAGGGCATGCCATGTTCATGAATCAGAAAACCAAACATAGTTAAGAAGTCAATTTTACCCAAGTTGGTTTATAGAGTCAATGCAATACCAATTAAACCCCAAAAACTTACTTTGCAGAAATAGAAAAACCAATAACTAAATTTATTTGGATGGGAAGGATGCCCCAAATAGCTAAAAATATCCTGAGAAAGAAAAATGAAATGGGAGGTCTCACACTACCTGACTTCAAAGTCCTGTAGTGGTCAAAATTACATGTTACTGGCATAAATATAGATATACTGGCCAATGGAATCAAATAAAGTGTTCAGATACACACCCTCTCATCTATGGACAATTGATCTGTGATAAGGCAGTCAAGCCAACTCACCTGGGACAGAGCAGTCTCTTCAATAAATGGTGCCTAGAGAACTGGATATCCACATGCAAAAGAATGAAAGAGAATCCATATCTCACACCCCATAAAAAATTAACTCAAAATAACTTTGATTAGGATCAAAGACCTAAACATTAGAGCTAAGACCATAAAATTTTTAGTAGAAAATATGGGGAAATGTCTTATAAATCTTGTGATGGAGGTGGTTTCCTAGACTTACACCCAAAACACGAACATTGAAGAAAGAAATAGATAAATGGGAATTCCTCAAAATTAAACACTTTTGTGCATCAAAGAACTTTGTCAAGAAAGTAAAAAAAAAAAACAGCCTATGCAATGGGAGACCACATTTGGGAACCACATATCAGATAACAGTTTAGTATCCAGAATATTTAAAGAGATTCTTCAACTCAACAACAAAAAGACAAACAATTTAATTTAAAAATGAGCAAAGGATATCAACAGACACTTCTCAGAAGAGGAAATACAAATGGCTGAAAGGCACATGAAAAGATGTTCAGTTTCACTGGCTATTATGGAAATGCAAATCAAAACCACAATAAGATCTCACCTCATACCCACCGGAATGGTTATTATCAAAAAAACAGAAAATGACAAATGCTGGAGAGGATGTGGACAAAGAGGTACAGATATCCACTGTTGGTGGGAAGGTAAAATGGTACAACCACTCTGGAAGGCAGTTTATCGGTCCCTCGGGAAGCTAAATATAGAATTGCCATATGGTCCAGCAATCCCATTACTAGGTATATACTCAGAGGACCTGAGGGCAAGAACATAAACGGACAATTACACACCAATGTTTATAGCAGCATTATTTATGATTGCCAAAAGAAGGAAATTGCCTAAATGTCCATCAATAGATGAGTGGCTAAACAAGCTGTGGTATATGCATTCGATGGAATATTACACAGCTATAAGAAGCATGTAACAATGTGGATGAAGTTTGAGGGCATTGCACTGAGTGAAATAAGCTAGAAACCAAAGGACAAATACTGTATGATCTCACTAATATGAACTAACATTAATAAGCAAACTTGGAGAATTGAAGTTAAGAACACAGGTTATCAGGAGATAGAAATAAGGTAGAGATTGGGCAATTGGTGCTGAAGAAATACAGATTGTATAACAGGGCTGATTGTAAAAATTCAGAAATGGATAGCACAATACTACTTGATTGTAGCACAATTGTATAAGTACTGAATAAAGCTGAATGTGAGCATGATAGAGAGAGAAGGACTGGAGACATATATGAAACCAAAAGAAAGGGGATGAAAACTGAGATGGTATAATTTAGGAATGCCTAGAATGGACAATGATGGTATTTAAATGTACAAATAAAAAAACGTTTTTCCATGAGGGAGAACAAATGAATGTCAATATTTCAGGGTGTTGAAAATAGATGGTATATGGGGGAAAAAAAATCAATGCAAGCTAGGGTCTATAATCAACAGTAACATTGTAATATGCTTCCACTGAATGTAACAAAGTGTTCTAGTTTGCTAAATGCTGGAATGCAACATATAGGAAAAGGAAGGGCTTTCAAAAAGGGGAATTTAATAAGTTACAAGTTTATGGTCCTAAGTCCATGAAAATCTCCAAATTAAAGCATGTCTATAAAAATGTCCAAACCAACTCACTATCAAGAGGTTACCTTCACTCAAGAAAGGCCAATGAGTTCAGCATTTCCCTTTCAACTGAAAAGGCACATGGAGAAACTGGCAACAGTCTGCTAGCTTTCTCTCCCAGCTTCTTGCTTCACGAAGCTCCACAGAAGGCATTTTCCTTCTTCATCACCGAAGGTCGCTGGCTGGTGGACTCTGGTTTTCATGGCTATGTTTTCTGAAGGTTTCTCCAAAATGCTTCCTCTTTTAAAGGATTCCAGTAATCTAATTGAGACCCACGTAGAATGGGTAGAGATACATCTCCACCTAATCAAATTTAATACCCACAATTGAATGAGTCACATCTCCATAGAGATAATCTAATCAAATTTCCAACCTATAGTGCTGAATAGGAATTAAAATAAACTGTTGCTCCCACAAGATTGATTAGGATTAAAACATGGTTTTTCTAGGGTACATAAATCCTTTCAAACCTGCACCCAAAGGCATTATGCCAAAACTAAATGTCAACAGGCGGGGGGCATGGGGAAGGGATATAGATTCTTTGTGGAAGAAAAGGAAATGTCTTCATGTAGATTGTGGTGGTGAAGGCATGACTATACATCTATGTTGGATTGTATGATGTGTGAATAAAACTGTTTAAAAATGAACACAGAGAAACAAGTTCAGAGAAAATGTGCAGAAAGAGATGTACCTATTCGCTATTGGTAGGGAAACTGAAAGGCGCAGCCCCTTGGAGAAAAGTGTGGTGGTTCCACAGAAAGCTAGGGGAGAGGTTGCTGTAGTGTCCAGAAATCCCATTGCTCAGTATATACCTGGGGGAATTGAATGTGGGGACACGAATGGACATTTGCACACTGGTACATATGGTGGCAGTGTACACAATCCACAATGGATGGAGGTGGCCTAAGAACTGAGGAATGGAAAGGGGAACTATAGTGTATATATACAAGGGACTACTAAGCATACTAAGAAGGAATGAAATTTTGAGGCATGGAACTAGGTGAATGAACCTTGGGAATGTATGTTGAATGAAATGCCAAGAGCAAAAAGACAAATATCATGCCTCACTCACATGGACTATGATATAAAAACTCAGTGGACTGACATTGAGAGCATGGGTTATCAGGTTGGGACCTATTATAAAGAGTCCTAGATTGTAAACTCTTACAGCAGTCACATACATTTACAAGTTGTAACCTATTTCTCAATTCTGAGTTACTGAGCTGTTTGTTTATAACCTGGTCTTTCCCAGAAACTTTGGGTATTTATGTAACACCTGAGACTTAGAATTAGAGGTCTGACGCTGTGAAAGTTAGCAGTACCCCATACAGGAATTGTTTAAAAAGTTCGAAAAGGGATCTGACTTCGACTAACGATATGAATGAAGCTGATCTGGATAGGACTAAGATAAATCAGAATACAGGGTAAAGAATGATATTGTCCATATTTTAAAATGTCAACTTCTGTGTGAGACCAAAAGGAGTGATGTTTATTTGGTGCAAAATTCATATTTTGGGTAGTGCATTTCCTAATTTAACTTGTATGGTCAGTTTAGTTAAATACCCTAAGTATGTGGAATCTTGAATAAGGCATGAGACTTTGTTGGTTTGTTCAGGTTAGTGTGATGCCCCAATATATCCCAGAGTAATTTGGGCAGTGAGTAAATAAGTTTTTGCAAGGTCCCCTTTGGGCACTGGGGAGAAAGGAAGAAGAGTTCAACTACCCCATTTGGAGAATTTCTGATAGTCTCAAAAGCAGTGGAGAAAACCAAGTCATAGGCTGAACCTTCAAATTAGGGGTCTGCTACTGTGGGACTTATTCTTGCAAAGGATAGGCTAGGCCTACTTAAAATTGGGCCTAAAAGTCACCCCCAGAAAACTCTTATGTTGCTCAGATGTGGTCTCTCTCTCTAAGCCAAATCAGAAGGTGAACTCACTCCCTACCCCACTCCCCACATGGGACATGACTCCCAGGGGGTGTAAATCTCCCTGGCAATGTGGGACAGAAATCCCAGGATGAGCCAGGAAACAGCACCAAGGAATTGAAAGAGACTTCTTGACCAAAAGGGGAAGAGAAAAATGAGACAAAATAAAGTTTCAGTGGCTCAGAGATTTCAGACAGAGTTGAGAGGTTATCCTTGAGGTTATTCTTACATATTATATAGACATCTCTTTTTAGATTATGGTGTATCAGAGTGGCTAGTGGAAAGTACCTGAAATTGTTGAGTTGTGTTCCAGTAGCCTTGCTTCTTGAAGATAATTGTGTAATGATACAGCTTTTTCAATGTGACTGTGTGATTGTGAAAACCTAGTGTCTGATGCTTCTTTTATCTCCGGTATAGACAGATGATAAAAAATATGAATGGAAAATGAATAAATAATACAGAGGACAAAGGTTAAAATAAATTGGGTAGATGGAAATACTAGTGGTCTAAGGGAGAGAGGGGTAAGAGGTATGGTATGTACGAGTTTTTTCTTTTTATTTCTTTTTCTGGAATGATGCAAATGTTCTAAAAAATTATCATGGTGATGAACACATCTATGTGATGATATTGTGAGCTACTGATTATAAATCATGCATGGAATATTTGTATGTTAAGATCTATCAATAACATTTTTTTAAAAAAATATCCATTGTGGAGCAAGTTGCTGCAAAAGTGCATTATGAAAACACAGGCCCAGGACACAAAAGAAACTTTCAGCAAATGATCCCTTTATTGCACAGAATAAAGAATTCAAAAAGGGCAAATAATCTCCTTATCACTTACACAGCACAAGGAGACCAGAAGTGCAGGGGAAGAAATCCCATCTTGGTTAGTCTCCTGGGGTAACCAAAAACTGCTCCAGATCAGGGTTGATAGGTGACAGCTATGCATGACCACTTCTCACCAGAGAAAAGAGACCAATCTATATTATTTGAATGTGGTTTTTATCCACCTGGGGGAAGGGAGGCCTGCCACTGAGAATTCCTGTTCTGATGAGCAGCTGGGGCTGCTTGATCTCGATTTGTGGGTTTACGGTCTAGCCTGGCCTTTTCATAGACATAACCTCTCCCTTAGGTTGTGGAATAGTGCACAATAGAAAAGGAGGTAGATAGAGTGGATGCCCGGAGGATGGCTACTTAGCCTATGTTTGTGACCTCCCCAGAGTTAGAGGTGGAGGGTAAGTGAGCTCTGGGCGATGGCCACTTAACAGACATCTGTGATTTCCCTAACATTCTAAGGAGGAGGTGGGCTGAGTAGGCAAGGCATCATGGGGAAAGATGAATAGTGAGTAAAGCTCCCGGAATAGGCTCTGATCCTGTGCCTACTGGCAAATTGATGCAAGATGCTCCAAGTTGCTATCTTATAAATTAAAAGTAATTTGAAACTTATAAACATTCCCTTCTCTAACTGACTAGTGAATATCTAAGTAGAATCTAGGGAAACTTTCATGGAAAAGAAACTGCTTTACTGCTCATCAATCTCATGTATTATGAACTCCACTGCTATACAAATACAAAATTAATGTTTGTTTGAGTGACATGTTGATTGCATTGGAATTCTTTAGATAACCTGGTATATAACTCTTTTTTTCAGTTTCATACCAATTTGAGTCCTTCCATGTGGTCAGGTGGGGAAGAAAGTAAGTTGAAGTGAACAAACTATTCAACTCAAATGTGTGGCAAGTATTTGAATTTAGTAATGATTTCTGGATTCTACAAAATAGATCCATGTATATCCAGTATGGTTTACTCACACGCTTATTGTGAATCTCATACTTAGTAGAGAAGCAGGACACACAAACAGGAAAAATTAAGGCTTATTTGGTTTAACAGAACCAACTTTCTGTTTTCTAGTCCATACATACTTCTCCCTGGTTTATCTTTCAGATTCTGTGAGTTAAGACTCTCTTGCTTGGATGTGGCAGACCCCAATCAGCTATGGCCATGCTAGAATAAAAAATAAACTCACCGCTCCATTCAGACTCTGTGAGCATTTTCTAGAAGAAGGTGGGGTGCAGTTATCATGGACCTCAAGAGAGGGAAGAGGGGCAGAAAGGATGCTGGTCTACAAAACAACTGACATTTCCCACTCAGGCCCACTTTTCAGAGCTCTGTCATGTATCCTCTCCTGCTAAACTTTCCCTTCAAGTTTCTTCCATGACATTAAACTACCTTTCCATTAAAGTTCTAGAAAGGGGTTTTGTCAGAGCTCTAGACACAGCACATTGCCATCAATAAATTGAGTTTAAACTATGAAGATTTCCAAGAGCTCACATTTAAATATGTCAATTGCACTTAGGCGCTTTAGTCCAGCTTTGCTAGCCCTCAGCATAAGTTAACTAGTGTAGTATAAATGACTATGTCCAAAATTCTTACAGAAACATGCCTTTTACGTAATTATTTCACTGGAGTGTTTACATGCATTTACTGATTTATCCTCTGTGTTCCACTATATAACTAAAACAGATCTGGTGGGTCTCCAGACATTCAGAGTGCAGGTGCCAGTGTCTTTGGGTTGTGCACTCATTTCTTTGGTCTACCTGCCATCAAGTGATAGTCACCAGAGTTAAGTCTAATCATAATCTTCAGATCTCCATGAATTTGTAGAGATTGGCCATTGCCTCAACATCACCTTCTTTTATGATTTATGTGGACAATATTTGATTCATGAAAAACTTGGAAAATGATATTTATTCTCACAAGAAATAAGCCACAAAGTAAACTATATTCACACACACTCACACACATACATGCCTCTCTCCCTAAGCTTCACAGTAACTGCATTAGGGAATTTCAGATTGGCCTGAAAGAAAATTACTGTTTCTAAGCCAAAGCTTTGAAAAATTTTTTTCTGGTTAAAAAAAAGGCTATGAACATTCTCAGCTTCTCATAAAGCTAGTGTTGATTCTATTCAATAACGTGATTCACCTCATTCTGGTGTGTATGAGAAAAACTGGGGTCCGACAATAGCTACAGATTTATAGAAGATGGTATAATGCAACAACAGAAAAAATGCACTTGCTGTGCCACAAATGACTGCTCTT
Organism: Myrmecophaga tridactyla; assembly: GCA_004026745.1. Taxonomy (NCBI): domain Eukaryota; kingdom Metazoa; phylum Chordata; class Mammalia; order Pilosa; family Myrmecophagidae; genus Myrmecophaga; species Myrmecophaga tridactyla. Next base: position 27,461 of record PVIY010024267.1, on the reverse strand, counting down.
CAGAATATAGTAACTTTCCAAATAATAGCTGCAGAACAAAGCAAGGAAAATTCTATCTGTTAATCAATACCCAAAGAAGCATTCCGTTTCCATCTCAACCACAGAAATCCTTCTATTAAAAGGAGAAAGACACCATTGCAATCATTGGTGAGTCCATCAAGGCGGCCAGAATTCATTTGGCATCATTCATTACCCTCTGAATGTGACATATCTGCTAGGAACCAAACAAATGAAAGCCCAACACTATTGCCACACCATGGGTTTGCAATCAAATGGAAACTGTAAGGAAATCATCCGTGAGACCAAAAGAAGAAAAAATATATAAGGGAGAAGAGAAATTTAAAGAGGAAATTTAAGCCACAGTGAGGAAAGGAATTGAGATTTGAATTCCTATTGGAATTAAATTCACCATCAGATATGAGAAAGGAGTTCAAATGCTTCAGGAACTATAATATCTTAGTAGACTGGAAGAATAAAGGGATTAAAAAAATTATAAACCCTTCAGGTCAGAGGCAATGATTTATTCCTCTTATTCCACATAGTCCCTAACAGAAGAATAAGGATAAAAAACACACAGTAAGCTCACAATAATTATGATATAAAAGAATGAATTGCTTGCTCATTAAAGCAGAATTGCTTGAAGAGTTTCCTGAAGCACACAATGTCAGCAAGTGGTCTGCATCCAAAGTATTTGTGGTCAAGTTCATATAATGCTGTTTATTTCTTTCTCTTTGATGATGCATAATGCACACGGGTATATTAAAGGATCAAAGAAAACCAGCCATAAAGAAAACTACAATTTCATTAATCCTTTTTTTTTCAACTCATAGGACCTCAGAATTTTTCTGGTTTAATTTATTTCTTTCATTTAATGCCTACTGTCAAAACAAGACTCTATGCCAAGATATCTATAGGAGGAAATAAGCCTTAAAAACCCAGGGCAGTGATGTAGAAATGTAAAAAAGATTGTTAGCTCTAAGTGGGCAAGGATACCTCTAACTCACTGGCTTTAGAGCTTAAGAGAGTATCCGGAGACAGAAAGTACTCCGTAACTCTTTAGTGAATGAATAAGTGCAAGGAGAAGCAGAAAAGGTTAGGATAATGTGGTTGGCCCTATCACTACTGGTTTTATTAACCAAGACAGGGTAGAAAATAAGTTCGGTATTTGAATGTTTGAGGTTAAGGCGACTGTGGGTGTACCAGTTTAAATCTGTGGTGTACCCCAGAAAAGCCATGTCCTTTAATCTTCATTCATTATTGCTGGGTGGAAACTTGATTAGATTATCTTTACAGAGATGTGACTCGGCCAATTGTGGGTATAACCTTTGATTAGATGGAATTGTGACTCCACCCATTCCAGATGGGTCTTGATTAGTTTACCGAAATCCTTTAAAAGAGGAAACATATTTTGGAAAGAGAAAGAGAGCCATAAGAGAGTCACAAGAACCATGAGTCTACTAGCCAATGACCTTGTAGATGAAGAAGGAGAATGGCCCTGGGGGAGCTTCATGAAACAAGAAGCTTGGAGAGAAAGCTAGCAAAGGTCGCCATGTACACCACCTGTCTCTCCAGTTGAGAAAGAAGCCCTGAATTCATCGGCCTTTCTTCAGTGAAGGTAACCTCTTGTGGGTGCTTTAATTTGGACATTGTTATAGACTTGTTTTAATTGTGGCATTTTCTCAGCCTTAGAAAAAGGCCACCCAGAATGGGTGGAGTCACAACTTCATCTAATCAAATAAACTAATAACTTATTAAATTCCCCTTTTTAAAAGCCATTTCATTTCTGGTATATTGCATTCTGGCAGCTAGCAAACTAGAACAGTAGGAAAACCAAATCTCCAGTTAGGTGGACGGGACACAAATAAAACCCAGTGTGTGTGATGGAACTAATGCTTTAGGAGTTATCAACATAGGAGAAGTACTTAAAGCTTTCAGATAAATGAGGTCGCCCAGAAGAAAAGAAAAATTGATAACTGAGACCAAAGTGGGCCCGCCTGACATTTGCAGTAGCTTAACGTCAACCTACAAGATATCTATACCTCATTCCACCATTCTCTTACATTCATTCTCTAAGCATGTAATAAATCTGCACATGCTCAATAATTAGATCACCTCTGATTACATCATCTGGGGCCACTGTGCTCATTATCTTCAACTCTGCTCATATTTTTCTCTAATAAAACTATGAGAATTACTGCAGTTCAGGGAGACAGATTTTGGGCCGCTAGGCCATCTGCTCTCCTATTGCGTGCCTAGTAATAAACTCTTTCTCTCTTTGAAACCCCCATGTACTGAATTGGTTATTCAGTACACCAGGCAAAAGAATCCACAGCCTTTGTCCAGTAACAAGAGGTGAGAAGTGAGAGGCCCCAGCACTGTGGGGCCATATTTTATTGCTTAGCTTTACTTACTCCCCCTCCCCCTCCTTATTCAGGGGTCTTTCACCTACCTTCCCTTCTCTTAGTGCACCTGGGCAGTTCAGCTGATTGTGGGTATTTCGCTTAGGTGGGTAGCCCCAGGCAGGATGTCTGTCCAAGACAGGCCCTCCTGACTTTAACTAAGCGTCCTTGCTCAAGGATTTCTTCACGGCATCTTCTCTCCCCTCCCAGGTCCCTGCTCTAGACTGTCTCACCACCAAGGGCCAGAGAAACATAGCACATACCAAGGAGCAAAACTTTTCCCAAGAGGAAGTAGAGTTTTAAGTTGCTGCTGTAATGAAACATGAAGAGACAATGTTTGGGGCTTGATATCAAAGAACATTTTCTATGAAAAAAAAATTTAAGATTGTTTAGTAGAATAAAAATATAAACTTCATGGAAAAAGACATTCCCGAGATAAACAAAATAGTTTTTCATGGCAAGTGATTAGGATTAAGGAGTAAGACATGAGCAGACAAATTACCAATCTCAATAGTGTTTAAAAATTAAGCAAAGTTTCAAGGGGCTTAACAGTGGCAACTCAGTTCACAACCTAAGCTGTTTAAATAAAAATACTATCATTTCATCACCATGGAATTAGTCTGGTCCAGCGTCAGCACTGTGGTAAGTAGAATTTCTGCTGCTATCCATGTGATCTGATCAAAAGAAATTATCAAGACCCATCTGTCAAAATATAGGTCCCCTACTAACCTGCCATGGCATTGGCCTGCAATTATTTCCCTGAGGTTCACTCCATAAATTCATAGGTGTTATGGCTTTGTAGAGGCATCTGAGATCATCTATGTGTGTAATTCTGGAAAATGAATTGAATGTGGAAACTGAGGGAAATCCAAAGTGAGACCAATTATCTCCATATTTAGTTGTACTCCTGGTTTAAAATCTGATCATTTTAAGTTCTGACAATAAAAATCTTTTCCTCTCTATTTTTGTCATATTATTAGCTTCCTATACTCAAATAATCTCTCCCTCTCCTTGCTGGCTATTTTATACTTTGTACTGACTTCACAAATCCATATTATCTCCTTATTGCTACCATTTTCTACTGATGACTTTATGCCTTATTTACCAAAGAAGCTGTGAGAGAAGAACTACTTTCACCTACCCACCACAAAGTCTACCAAACATGCTGCCTCTGTACCTGGGAAGCCTGCTTCCCTTCTTACCACTGGGATGAACTCTTTCTTCTCCATTCTAAAGCCACCTTTCTCCAAGTGCACTGGATTCCCCTTGTCTGCCAAAGAACTTTGCTCTTGCAATTGTCTCCTCTGTTTCTTTCATCTTCAATTTTTCACTTTTTAATTAATCACTCCCTCCAGCAAACTAATATCTACTTCTCTTCTTTAGAGCGAAATTTCTCAAAACCATTTTTACTGTATCCACTGCCTCTCCTCAAGTCATGTTACCGGACAAAGGCAGTGGATTCTCTGCCAGATGCGCTCAAATGACCAATTGCCGAGACACAGGGGTTTCAAAGAGAGAACAAGCTTTTTCTTTTTTAAATTTATGCTTCACACAGATCAGATGGCCTATTGGCCCCAAATTCTGTCTCCCTGAACTGCAGTAATTCTGATAGCTTTATAGCATCAAAAGATTGGCAGGCTTCAGAATAATGAGCACAATGGCCCCAGATGATGTTATTAGCAGTGATTTAATTATTGCACAGGCACAGATTGATTACATGCTTAGTCAAGGAACGTAGGTAAGAAAATGGCAACCTTAATAAAATGATGGATATTATTTTCAGTATTACTATAAGGTATAGGTGACTTATAGGTTAAAGTCTAAGCTACTGAGCATGTCTGGCAGGCCCGTTTTGGTTAGATCCAGCCTCAGTTATCAAGATAACTTTGGACTTGGGGTGGGTAAGTCTGGGGTTGACCCATGATTCTTCATTAATAAACATCATGGGCTGTCTTTAGTAATCATAAGACTCCAAAGTTGAAAAGAAAAACGGAGAAGTGAGGGTCAGTCACAAGGTTTTTACAATCACAACAAGGGCACAAGATAAAGGCTATACAATCATTATCAGAGATCAAAGTGGTTAGATTATAGTTCAAAGATTTAAGCTATTTACCTCTGCCTGCTCCATTATACCAGAAACCAAAAGGAATACTTATATAATGATTCAGCAATCAAAACCTGCCCTTAAATCTTAATTTCTTGGTTACAACTATCTCATGAACTTATTCCAACTTTTCCCCCCTCTCTCCACCAATCTTATCTATAGGGTCCCAGGTAGCTCCATGTAGCTGGATCCAAAGGTCAATATTCAGAGCTCATCCTACTCACTAGTTGTTTACTATTTCAACAATAAAGACTTTCTATGCCTCACTGCCAGGACACTGCTCCTCTTGGATTTTCCTTCCTCACTGACCAATCTTTGTGGGTCTCCTTTGCTTAATTTCATAATGTAGAGCTCTAAATTCTGAAATACCCCCAAGAAATTGGCCCTTTTCTCTCCCCACATCCACAGCCATCACAGCAGTCTATGGCTTTAAATGTTATGTACATGCCTAATACTGCAACATGTGCATTTCCATCAACGTGCTCTCCTGAGTTACACATCTAGCCCCTTGGAGAAGAGGCCAGACTAAGTTCAAATCCCAGCCTATACTGCTAAATAACTTTGTTACCATGGGCAAGTAGCTTATCCTCTCTGAGCTCTATTTCATCATTTCTAAAAAACAACAATATTGCTACCTACCCCTTAGGGTTGTTCAGAAGATTAAATGAGATAACTTACAAAAATAAGCACCCAACAAAATGTTAACAACTCTTAAGATTGTTGCCTGACACCTGTCCTTGATTTCTAACAGGCCTCTCAGACTGAAACTATGCAAACCAAAATCTTGATTTCCACATTTATCCTTCCTGACCTATTCCTCTTGTAGGCTTCCCCACCTCAGCAAATGAGGGCATCACACTTCCAGATGCCCATGTCAAAATACTTAGCAATCATTTTGATCCCTCTTTCCCCTTTCTCACTCTATTTCAGAAAAATCCCATCAGAAAGAATCAGAATCCAACCATTTCTCACCACCTCCACCAGTATCATTCTACTCTAAATTGCTGTCTAGTTATTTTGCACCATCGAAATGATCATCTTGTCTCCACCTTGATTCTCCTGGAGCCTATTCTGTATATGGCAGCCAGAGAGAACCTTCTTAAATGCCAGACACATCATGTCAAAACTGTTGAAAATCTACTGAAACCTTCCCATCTTTCCCAGAAGAAAGTCCAAAGCTCTTCTCATAGCGTACAAAGCTTCTACATGATCACCACCTCTATGTCATCCACAAATGCTTCTTTTACCATTCCTCTCCTCACTTTCTAAACTCAAGCCCCACTGGCCTCCTTGCTGTTTGTCAACTTGGCCAAGAAAACTCATTCTTACCTTTGAGTGGCTCATTCCACTGCCTGGAACTCTCTCCTCCCAGATATCCTCATTGCTAACTCCTCATTTCACTCAGTTACCTGTAAAAATATTACTTTATTGACAGTTCTTTTCCCACTACACTATCTAAAATAACAACCGTATATCCCATCAGTCTCCATCTCATTAACTTCCATGATTTCCTACTTAGAACTTCCATGAGAGCAGAGACACAGTCATTTTTTTTTCTCAGTCCATTGTATTAGTTATATATTTTTACACGACAAATTACCACCCACAGTTACTTGGACCATGCAGACCTATTATCTCACAATTTCTAGGGTACAAAAAATTGGACACTGCTTAGCTGGGTCCTCTTCTCAAGGTCTCACAGGCTACATTCAAGGAGTCAATGGGGTTGGGTTCTCCTCTAGAGCTCAGGGCCTTCCTCCAAATTCATTTGGTTATTGCAATAATTTCCTACCCAACATCAGCCAAGGAGAACTCTCAACTTCAAAGGCTTCAAAGCTGTGGTTCCCCGCCTTGTGGCCCTCAGACCAGGCCTCTCACTGTTTGATGGCTCCCTTCTTCAAGGCCAGCAGGAAACCCCTCACTCCGGTCTGCTGAGGCAGAATCTTACAGGGTAATGTGATCCTTGGAATTACCAGCCCTTCACCTTTGCCTTACAATGAAGCCTCGTCAATTATCTTTGCCTTATTCGATTCATTGGAAACAAATCACAGGTTCTGCCTGCACCCAAGAGGCGAGGGGATTGTACAAAGTCAGACTCATTAGGGGTCAGCATTGGGTGTGTCCACCACAGGCATATCCCTAGAACCTGAAACACACAGGTTTCACACAGACTAGCACGGTATTCAACCAACAGTGGCTTCTATTAAAATTTCTCAAGAGCCACCCGATTTAGAAAAACTAATAATAATCTTGCATTTTTAGTCTGTTATAAAGTGCCAACATTTTATTATGAAAATTTCAAACATACAGCAATGTTGAAATAATTTCATAGTAAATGCTTATATTTCCACAACCTAGATTTTTCCGTCAATATTTTACTAAATTTGCTTCATTTTCTATTTATCTACTCATCCCTCTGCCCATCTATTAATTCGTCTTATTTTTAATGTGTTTTAAAGTAAATTGCAGACTTACTACACTTCCTCTTACATACTGTAGTGCGCGTATCATTAACTAGAGTCTAATATTTGTGTACAATTTTTTTCTTCTGAGGTAAAATTTACATATAATCAAATGTACATATCTTTTGACAAATGCGTAATCAAAATGACCCGTGCAACCAAACCCCCCTATCAAGTTAGGGCACTTTACTGTCACCCCGAAAAGTTCCCTTATGCCCCTTCCCAGTTAGACTTCATTGTCTCTGTCAAGAGGAAAGAAAGTCACTATTCTGGTTTGGTTTTGTTTTTTCTTCCATCATAGAGATTAGTTTTGCTTCTTCTAGAATTTCATATAAATGGGATTCATACAACATACACACTTGAGTGTCTGGCTTCTTTCATTCAACATGATACTTCTGAGATTCATATATTGCTACGTGTATCAGTTCATTGCTTTTTATTGCTGTATAGTTTTCCATTGTATGAATGTACCAAAGTTTGTTTAACCATTTTCCTTTCATTAGATAACTGAGCTGCTTCTTTGTTTTACCTTCATGAATAAAGTTGCTATGAACATTCTTGTATAATCTTTATCTCGCATATGTTCTCATTTCTCCTGGGTAAATTCCTAGGAGCAGAATTATGATTATGATAAATATATGCCAGAGAGTAAGCATATATTTATTTCTGTAAGAAATCGACAATGTGATTGTGCTATTTTACACGCCCTCCAGAAATGCATGGGAGTTCTGGGCGCTCCTCATCCTATGTAGCACATGGTATTGTCAGTTTTTTTTTTTCTTTTTTTAGAGTTGGTAAGACTTTTTTTTTTAAATTTATTTATTAACTAAAAAAAATTAACAAATGAAATAAAAATTAACATAGATAATCAGTAATTCACAATATCACCCCTTAGTTGCATATTCATCATTTCTTAGAACATTTGCATCCATTCAGAAAAAGAAATAAAAAGACAATAGAAAAAGAAATAAAATGAAAACAGAAAAAAAAAGATTATACCTACCATACCCCTTACCCCTCGCTTTCACTGATTACTAGCATTTCAAACTAAATTTATTTTAACATTTGTTCCCCCTATTATTTATTGTTACTCCATATATTCTACTTGTCTGTTGACAAGGTAGATAAAAGGAGCATCAGACACAAAGTTTTCACAATCACACAGTCACATTGTGAAAGCTATATCATTATTCAATCATCTTCAAGAAACATGGCTACTGGAACACAATTCTACATTTTCAGGCAGTTCCCTCCAGCTCTCCATTCCATCTTGACTAGCAAGGTGATATCTATTTAATGCATAAGAATAACCTCCAGGATAACCTATCTACTCTGTTTGGAATCTCTCAGCCATTGACACTTTGTCTCATTTCACTCTTCCCCCTTTTGGTCCAGAAGGTTTTCTCAATCCCTTGATGCTCAGTTTCAGCTTATTCTAGGGTTTTTCTCCATCCCTTGATGCTGAATCTCAGCTCATTCTAGGATTTCTGTCCCATGTTGCCAGGAAGGTCCACACTCCTGGTAGTCTTGTCCCACGTAGACAGGGGGAAGGTGGTGAGATTGCTTGTTGTGTTGGCTGGAGAGAGAGGCCACATCTGAGCAACAAAAGAGGCTCTCTTGGGGGTGACTCTTAGGCCTAAATTTTAAGTAGACTTGACCTATCCTTTGTGGGGTTAAGTTTCATATGAACAAACCCCAAGACACTGGGGGCTCAGCCTATAGCTTTGGTTGTCCACACTGCTTGTGCAAATATCAAGAATTCAACTTGGGGAAGTTGAATTTTTCCCCATTCTCACCATTCCCCGAAGGGGGCTTTGCAAATACTTTTCCACTCACTTGTCAGTTTTTTTAACATTAGCTTTTTAAGTGGTTGACTAGTATCTCATGATGCATATTGTTTACATTTCTTTAATGACAAATGACAATGAGCCCTTTTTCATGTGATTATTGAACATTCAAATAATAACTTTTTTGTGAAATATCTCTTAAAATCTTTTGCCTATCTTTTATTGGGTTGTTTCTATTTTTTTATTACTGAGTTGTAGCAGTTCTTTAACTTCCTAGATCTATTTTTTGACATATGTATATATTTCAACACCGTTTGTAAATAGCAAACTTGGAAGTTACAGCTTGTTACTTTCATAAAATAAAATATTATATAGTCATTGGAACTCATGTTAACAAAAATTTGGTATAGGAAAATGCTTACAAATTAAGGATACAAAATTTCTTACCTGAAAATTCATGATAACAATAGTCTTACCTCATAGGTTGTTGTGGGATGTAAAGTGAGGAAATATATGAAAAGCACAGAGAACAGTCAGTGTTCAAAAATGTTTGGGTATCTCATGTGATGGTGACAATTTCCCCAATCATGTTCAAGGGAAAAATACACATATAGGTATACAAGATAGTAAAAATAATTAACACAATTCACTAAAAATAATAGTGATATCACTGGGTAGTGGGGTAACAGGTTATTTTTTATTAAGGAAGCTGTGAGTTTACAAGAACAATCATGCATGAAATACAGGATCCTCGTATTAACAGTAGTTACCTTTGTTGCAGATGATGAAAGATTATTAAAATAGTTCTATCTATTGTCTCTTATTTACATTTGCTATTCCCCCCCCATATACCGCTCTATTATTAGCACTTTTTACTAGTATTGTACATTTTGTTATAGTCCATGATAGGACATTCTCTATAGTTGTACTATTAACTACAATCAATAGTTTCAATGGGTTCAATGTGTTGTACAGTCCCATGTTTTATCTTTAAATTTTTATAGTAATATATACATCCTAAAGTTCCCTCTTTTAACTACAGTCACCTATACAGTTCAGTGCTGCTGACACAATCAGTCAGATATATGTTTTTTGTTATTTTTTTCCCAATTTATTTATTTCCTTAATAGTATCTTTTGTCTTCTCTCAAGTCATGAAGATAGGCTTCTCTTTTTCCCCCTAAGAGCTTCATATTTTTAGCTATTATGTTTAGGTCTGTGGATCATGTTGTATTAATTACTTTGTATGGTATGAGGTAGGAGTCGAGGTTCATTTTTTACTGTATGGACATGCAGTTATTCCAACACCATTTGTTAAAAGATTTTTCTTTACCCATTGGATTGCTTTGGTGTCTTTGTCAAAATTCAAATGATCATATAAATATCAGTCTCTTTCTGGGTTCTTCAGGCTACTCCATCCCATCGATCTATTTTTTTGCTCATTATGCCAAATTGATTGATTAACAAATCCATGATTTACGAAAAGAGAATTTTGGATTTGGGTGGAAAGTTCTGCAACTATCACTAAAATATAATATGTGATTAAAAGATATTTGTTGATTATTAAGTTACTTCCATGACACAGATGGGGAAAGAGTAGCATCAAAAGGATAATTGGTTGCCTCATGGTTACTTAGCTATTTGGGAGAACAATCCAGATTAGAACTCAAGTTTTGTAATTCCTACCCCGGGACTCCATCCATTACATTCCAAGGAGAACAAACTGTCACCAAGTTGTAATTGGCTGCATTTTTACACCCATACAAAGGCAAGGTACGTTTTGCTAATTTTTAAGTGACTCCCTTCTTACCCCCTCTAAATATCCCCCAAAATTTTCAAACTGACAACAGGCTTAGAAAAGGGAACATCACAAAGATACAAAATATGCTTCAGAGCATTTCTAGATTTTCAAATTGGCTGTGGTCAAGCTCTAATGTCCTAGAAAATATGATTCCAGACTTTTCTACCTAGACAAATTTATGGAAGGTGATTTGACTACCACCATTATATCATCAGACAATGCCATTGTTTTACAGTCCCCCTGGAGAAGGCAATTTGCAAGAAATCTATCACTACTATTAAGAATAAGTAGATTTCACAGTGGTTTTACAAATGTACCACTTTACTGCGCCTGCCTAGAAATAGCTCGAACATCTAATTTATCACTGGCTAACAGCAGAGAAGACAATGAAAGTCAAATAGAAATCTCAGACATCTCTATAAACACACTTGAAAGCTCTGATCAGTGTTTAGAATATCATTATAATACATTTACTTCAACATAAGAATCATCTGAGAATTGGTCATAGCAAATCAAATCTGTAGAATCAAATTGTAGAGACTTCCATATTAGACAAAACTTCAACCTTCAAATCTTTAATTACGGTAAAGTAAGGACTATTTAAAATGCCTGTTTTTCTTTAATTTAGAAGTTAAAAACAGATGCAAGAATATATAAATATGTGTAAGTGTGTGTATAATCATGGATGTACCAAGAGAAACTATTTTCTTGGCAATTGAACACAAAGAATTCATTCTGAAAATTATATCTGTAGACAGTGAAATTGTATCTGATATGAGGAGCATAAGTGAAATCTTGCAAATTGCTTTCTAAATTATACATATAAAAAGTAAAGGGAACAACCATGGAATTACTTCCTCGTCAGTTATATGTACAAGCATCAGTAATAAATAACAAAAGGAATAGAAATATCCTAAGTAAACACACATCATAAAGCTGTACAAAAATTAGCTTTAGGTAAACAAAATCATATGGTTATAAAATTGAATTCTACTGTTAAGTAGAATTCTATTGTTAAGTTTCTTTCCTAAATTTGCAACAATAAATTTACGAAGCAGAAGAAAGCCCAAGTGAAAGTACCTAAACACTGATCTTTGATAAATGTCCGTAATCTAATTTTCAATTAAAAATATTTAATACTTATCAGCAAATTTAGGCACTTGGGAAGAAAAAAAGGGATACTATTTGAATGTACAGGTTCCCAAATCTTAAGGACCTTATCCACATGGAAATACACTAGGAGAAGAATCAGGTTTACTTATTTTCACCTTATTTCCAATTTATTCTCAAACTGTTCTTCTCTCTCATATTGAGAAGAAACTTCCAGAAAAAAATTTGGTTACTTACTGTTAGCAGGTTGGTTTCCTAAATATATCATCATTATCACTTTTTTAATGGCTCATAGTAAATCAGCATATACTGAGCAATCATACTCAAACCAATATTTTTTTTAACTTTTTTTATTGTATAATATAACATATATACAAAGCTATGAAAGAAAAAAGCAACTGTTTTCAAACACTCTTCAATGAGTAGTCAAAGGACAGATCCAAGAGTTTGTCATGGGCTACCATACCATCCTCTCAGATTTTTCCTTCTAGCTGCTCCAGAATATTGGAGACTAAATAGTAAATATTTTTTTATCATCACAACTGACCCTTTCTTTCCTGTTTGTGAAAAATAACATACATACAAAAAAGCAATAAATTTCAAAGCACATTGCAGCAACCAGTTGTGGAACAGACCTCAGAGTCTGGTAGGGGTTACAACTCCACAATTCTAGGTTTTCACTTCTAGTTACTCCAAGACACCGGAGACCAAAAGAAATATCAATATAATGATTCAGCAATCATATTCATTTGTTAAACCCTACCTTCTCAGTACAACTCCATCATTGCTTTGGCTCTTTCTCCCACTCTTCAAAGGTATTTGGGCTATGCCCTGTCTAACTTTTTCATGTTGGAAGGGGCTGTCAATAGTATGGGGTAGGGAGACGGATCCAACTGATTCTGGAGAGGCTGGACCCTCCAGCTTCAGGACCCATTTTGTCCAGGGATCCATCTGGAGGTTGTAGGTCTCTGGAAAGCTACCCTAGTGCATTAAACCTCTGCAGAATCCCATAAATTGCCCTAAGTGTTCTCTAGGATTGGTTTGAATGGCCCTGGTTGGGGCTTGGCAAGTTATGATATGTAGCAATGTCTAATCGAAGCTTGCCTAAGAGTGACCTCCAGAGTAGCCTCTCAACTCTATATGAACTTTCTCAACCACTGATATCTTATCTATTACACTTTTTTCCCCCCTTTTGGTCAGGATGGCATTGTTGATCCCACGGTGCCAGCGCCAGACTCATCCCTGGGAGTCATCTCCCATGTTAAACCAATATTTTAATAATGATATTTGAGAAACTGCAGTGAAAATTTCAAGGAGCTGGCATGGAGTTGCATTCACTGTGACAAAAACATCAAAGTTCTGAATATACCCAACTCGTCACAAAGAAGCATATCATGTGGTTTTCCTTAGTAATGTCAGCAACTAACATGTAGTAAGTGCTTTATTCACCCCAAAATTAAGGATACATCTTTTTTTTTGATAGCTTAGATCTATGTTTATAAAAGGATACTGGAAAGAAAATACAGGATGCCTAACATCTTATCAAAAGGGCCAGCAGCTACTCAAGTACACAGGGAAGCTTCTCCTTTTAATTGCAAGTCTTGTGCTTTTATTTATTCTTGTTGGTGTTTCCTATTTTAGCTTGACAGGCAGTGAAGAATATGTAACTTAAAAGGAAGAATAGAAAAGTTGGCACTGGGAAACCAAGAGTCACCCATTCTGATACTTTATGAAAGCAGGGATATTTATATAAAGCCACCTGCACAACTATTGCCATGAAAGCAACAAATCAGAAAAAAAATTATAAACTAAGTGAAAACTTCCCATTGCTTTTCTAATTCGCATCTTCTAGGTGAACACCCATTAGCTAAATGGACCATTGGTTGGTTTCCTGTCTCTGGAAATAGCCTCCCAGGAACCAAAAGAGAAAGAAAGACCTATGACAGCCAATGAGTTGTACAATTCACAGGAAGTGCCACATCAGTCCAGACTTTGTGACTTCTCAGGCCTTGGGGATGAGTTTCTACAGAGCAGGGTACCAATAGCACCAAATGAGATGGACCTTAGAGACTGAAATACTGAGCCTTAGCCCTCCTGCACTAAAGGGATGCCAGAGCAATAAAAAAAATTCAGGTGGGAAGCAATTCATTCAACCAAGATGCTAGTAAACAAATCACATTAAGGTCATTTTTGTAATAAACCAATAGGTGCCCATGAGAGAATATATACTGTTGTGAGAAGCAGTGAAGGAACTCTTTCTGTTAGCTAATAGGCCATATGGAAAGAAAGCTCCTCAAAATTATAAGCAAGAGAAAAAGTAACATTTAATCTGATGAGATGCAGTAATATATTAAAGCATGTTTTACAGTCAATGATACTTATATGGCAATTAGCAAATGCTCACTCTCTATATACAAAGATTAAAAATATAATGGCATACTGACATAAGCTTAATAACAATTTATTCAACCCTTACTTATTAGTTATTTCTGTTCTATCCATCTGAATCTGGCTTTTAAAACAAAACCTTGGATGAAACACATGTGCTTTCCCCCCCATAGCTTCGTCACAGTCCTATTTGCATAGAACAAAAAACCCATTGCTAAGTATGATGGAGATCTAGAAAACAAGCCAGTCCTATACAGACTGCAAGATGACCCAAGCCAGCCAACACTCTGTACAATCGAGGATGTGTCATGAGATGATCATTCATTTGCTCACTCATTCATTTATTCAACAGTATACGTTTTTTGCATACTATGGCTGGCTAGAAACTTTGAAAAGTAGGAACATGGGACACATAATGAGATAATATATGGAAAAAAATCTTTGAAAAGCATAAAATGCCATAGAAATGCAAAAGTTGATGATGATGATGCAATCACAGCCTTTTGGGGGAAAGGCAACATAGTCTCTTCAAATAAAAGAAAATCATGTCTGTCTATTAAGTATAGAAAAGAGATAATTTATTATCATAATTTATTTAGACTTTCAAATAGCTAGGAAAGTAAGATTCTGTAGAAAGCAGTTTTTCTGTTTCAGATCGGTTAACATAGGATTATGGGGAAGACTTTAACTGAATAGGAAACAGGAGAAGAGAAGACATTTCTTGATATAAAAAAACATTAGTTGGAATCATCTTATTTAATTGCTTCACAGATCACTCAAGATAGACTTGGAGAGTGAAGTCCTGTTTGCAGACAGCTCTCAATTTCTAGGCAGCCAGCAAGCTGCCTGGCATCAATTAGGTCTCATGTAGCTGTGGCATGAGAACAGAGAAATAAGTTTAATTGTTAGGACTTTAAGGAGACGTGTAAGGAGAAAATCATGAAGTAATGGATTTGAGAGGATAGAGCCCAGAGAGAAGACGGATCCATTGTTGTCACTGCCTGCTTGTGTGAGAACTGGGTAATTACTGTTCATACTATTCTCTCTTCAACTGAGTTATGTACACTGTTGTTTTCACAAGGGTTGTCAAAATGTTTGAAGATGTATTGGGTTACTGTTTAAACAAAAGGTTTTTGGGAACACAGAAAGATCTGGAAATGGAGGAGGAGTGCTCAGTTTGATATCAGGGAAGCAGACATTCACCACTGGAGGAATGAATGCAATTCAGTGTTTTCTTTGAAAGTAACAATATGCATTTCGCAACATATGAAAGGGAGAAACCCACGCGTGGATGAAGCCAGGATATTTTGTTACCAAGGAACTTGCAAAAAGCTGGCTTATCACACACCAAGTAATGTGACTGAAGGTAGGAAAACCTGCCCAATCCCTTGAAATATAAGAAAGAAGTCTCCGTGCAATAATAGGTTAAGGGGACCTAAAGTTGCATTACCCAGGGTTATTGTCAAGGCATTGTGTCATCTTTTAATTGTCATCTCTTTTCTCTCTTGGGAGAAGAATGGTGTTTCTTATAATCAATAGCATATTAAATCTAATAAAATGTGCTCAGGGAACATGTGAGAGGAACAGCATGTGAAAAAGAATCACAAATGTGCAGAGAGCAGGTCACGACAAGCTGGAAGGAGAGCATGATGACAGGTGACTGCAGGGGACATCTGTGTGAGGTGAGCCTGCCAAAGTAAGGATACATGTCCGATCATGCAGGGACATAAGGGAGCTTTGTTTTTGTGCCAAGAGCAATGGGAAGCCATGAAATGTGTCCTGAGGGAATGGGGTCAGCATGCAGGTAGCTTGATTAGACTTGCATTTCTGGTGCCAATGTGGAGAAATAGCCCAAAAGGGCATGGACTAAGGCTCCAGGCAAGAGATGATGGTAGCTAGGACTTGGGAAGGGGATGGTAAACAGAAGAGTAGGCATTGTCCAAAGATATTTAAGAGAATAGCCCTGTTAAAATCTAAGCGGTAAATCTGAATTTAGTCAAGCTTCAGTTAACCAAGTAAGTAGAGGACCCAAGGAAAGGGTTGGCAGAAACCTAAATATTGCTCAAAACTTTAGCCACTCAGAGAACCAAACTCATCAAAAATTCATCAAAGGAAAAACCAAAAACAGTTACAATATCTTTTCCTACCAAACTTGCAGACAAGTAGCAGGGGCGTTTGATCTGATTTTTTGTTCATGTTATTTCCTCTGCTCATCATCTCACAGAGATGCTAAAGAACAATGAACAATTAAATGTTCAAAAAGCAAGCAGAGAGGGAAGGATGAGGAATAAAAGACCTGCTTAATCTTGAAATTTGATAAGTTATATTTGAATAATTGTGCTTTAACTAGAATAATAACATAGCTTCTGCCCATAAAATACCCTTGATAAATGTTTGCTTGAGTAAATGAAAGAACTGACAAGATTCGTTAACTGCAAAAAACTCATTAAATTAATATTAAGTATAAGATGGAATGCTCATATAAAACATATAACTGAAAAATATATTACATTCAAGAAATAAGACACGTGCCTTTGACATGTGTTCACTTGTTTAAAAATCCTAGAGTTGTGTTCACAGTTTAATCCAACTGTCTTTACAGGTCTATATATTTATATATTCACATATTTGAATAATTTCACAAGTATTATTGTTGGGTCTAATTATTAAACCTAATCATACCACAAAGTCTGAGATGTTGGATGTGTCAAAACCCTCAAACTGCATTTGGAGCATAAAACCCATATTTCTTAAATTGTTTGCAGTTCTAAGAAATTCTAGTTAGTTCAAGAGTTACTTCTGTTGACAGGGATACAACTGGGGATTAAGATATTATGAAATATACACTCTAAGCAGCTAAAAGTAGAAAGAAAGAGACTACAGCGGAATAAAACTGTCAGGATAAATTGCACATTATCCCTAAGGATGAAATTTGGTCTTACCTGTGGGCAACCATCTCTAATATGCAAGGCAAGAGAGATGTAAGTTAAGATTTTAAACTAGTGTTTCTGTATATAAAAGAAAATGAAGTTAGAAATAAAGTCCACATAGCTTGAGGGGAACTTGAAAATAGCACCATTAGCCAATTTTTAAAAGCGTGCTTTTTGTTAGAAAATAGGTACCTGGGTACATCTGATGATAAAGTCTACTTTTAAGATCACCATAAAAATTAAGATTATGCATGCTTGTTGGCTGGTATGGCAGGTGTCCTTCTCAGGTGAGGGCCATGTCGCAGCTATTTAGCTTTATCCTTGCCACAGACTAAGCCATCCCCTAAAGTCCTGCCTTTGGTCATAAGACTGAGTAAAGAGTGTGGACAACAAATCTACAAGCCAATTACAAATGAAACTCAAAATTCATCTGTACTGATGGCAGTAGCCCTCTATAGAGGAAACTCAGCTCAACCGAAGCATACATTCTAACCATCCATTTCCCTTGGAAACTTTTCATAGGGTAAACATCATCAAACCTTGCTTTTAAATCTCTGACAAATTTTCCACTGCTCTTCAGATGAAAGCACGATTCCTACTATGCTCACAAGCCCCTGCCCCTTATTATTCCCACCCTCATTTCCTACCATTTCTCCTTGATTCCATGTGTTCCTAGCCTCTCTCCTTTCCAACCTCTCACTTTCCATTTCAGCCTCTCTGTGCTCTGTCAACAACAAAAATCAAAGAGCTTTCTCTTTCACCTGGAAACCTGGAATTATACCTGCAGGGGTTTGTTGTTGTTGTTGTTGTTGCTGTTTCGTTTGTTTAATAATTTCCCAGAGCATCCTATAACTCTATGAGGGTAGGGGCTGTGTCAGTTTCTGTTTTTGCTATATACTCAAGACATACCAGAATTTTAACAGATATTTAATAAATATGTGTTTCTTGCAATTAACCACCATTATTAAAACCTATTTCTCTGTGAGCCATGTCTTCTTGAGTGTGCCCTCAGGGCACCATTTTTGGATGCAACGATGCTAGAAGAGAACTCGCTTTATAATCTGCCCATGCTTTCTCCAGCCATAGTTCTCACCACTCTCCCCTGAATACTCTACATATACATCACATTCCTCTCCAAATACAGGAACTCTTTTTCATCTATGGGTCAACATCCCATCCACCTATAATTCCTTTCTACCAACCTCATTGCCACTCCCCTTCCTTCACCTGGCTATTTTTCACTTATTCCTCAGACATTTATGATATGTCTCCTCCTTGGGAAAGCTTTCTTATACAAGCCAAGACTTGGTCAAGTGTCCTTGCTAGCCAGGCCTATATTATGTTGGACAAACATTTATTTGATTATTTATCATTTATCAAATATTTTTTACTTGACTTTATCTCCCAGTATTTTAGTTTGCTAACATTGCTGAAATGCAATATACTAAAAAGGGTTGGCTCTTTCAATGGGGATTTATTAACTTCCAAACTTACTGTTCTGAGGCCTTGAAAATGTCCAAATCAAGGCATCATCAAGACGATACATGAATTCTGAAGACAGACAGCTGGTGATATTCAGCTCCTGTGTCACATGGCAAGGCACATTGCAGCACTTCGGGTCTCTCCCTTCTCACCTGAGTTTTGTTGTTTTCAGCTTCTGGCTTCTCCATCTGTGGTTTTCTTTCTCAACTTCTATGTGTGCTTCATCCTCATATAAAGGACTCCACTAAGAGGATTAAAACCCACCTGGGGCATGCCTAACCTGAAAAAACCTGATCAAAATATCCCACCCACAGTAGGTCTATACCCACAGGAATGGATTAGCTTTAAGAACATGATCGTTCCTGGGATATATAACAGCTTCAATCATCACACCCATTATAATCTTAACAAGTGAGGACTAGGAATATATCTTATTTCCTAAAATAGTGCATTCACACAAATTTGAAAAATATATTGCAAGCATGTTCTCTGTCTATTTATACTGAGGCATAAATCACATCCTGTAAAACAACATAAATTAAGCCATTAGATAAAACTGGGCATATTTTCTAATAATATTTTATTTCTGTTTGTGAATAAATAACATTAAAGGCACTATATTGACATTAACACAGTCAGTTACACCCAGTAGCACACCTCATCAAGGTGTGTGGATCCAGCAAGTGACAAGATCATCAATCAATAGCTATCAATACTACAAGTTTGCTTGGGGATAAAACTTGTTCTTCCCTAAGGGGAACCATCTCTAATGTACAAGGCAAGAAAGATATAATTTAAGATTTTAAGCTAGAATTTCAGTATCTAAGAGAAATTATAGTAGAAAATGGGCTCCACACTTATGCATTGATAAATCCCCAATGGCTCCTTTCATGTCTCCAAAAGTCACATCAAATATGCCACCATGCCACACAAACTAGCATATGCCAGTAGATAGAATACCCAAATTAATTTCCCAAGTGATATTGTTACATAAGAATGACATGGAGCAACTGTTTTCATTGCTTTTGCACAAAACCTGAGTAACTGTGCTCACATTTCTGATTAATAGGCCAACTGAAAATATTTTCATACAACAAAAGGTAAGGTTATCAGCAGACTCATGAGTGCTGGAGCTCCAGCAGCTCTCTTAGACCAAGAATTGACCATGAGCATGGAAACCATGCACAGGAATATGGTACTAGAAAAGTAGGACCCTTTGATGACGGTGGAGCAACCATGATGGTCCTCAGATGCCACCTGTGGGTGTCTTTTATACAATGGAAAAGTCAGCCCAGCTTCCATTTTCTTCCGGCCACTGCTGTTTTGACTACCTGAGCAAAATTCTAACTAAAACAGAAAGTTAGAAGAAATTGTATGCTAATCAATCAACATTGACACTGAAAATGAGCAAATGTCTAAAACTAAAACAATCATATATATTAATACAATGAAGATTAAGAACCACAAAGCTGAAGGAAATAGTGTAAAGACAAAACTAATTATAGTGGGAGGGGTACGTTGAATTATATACCCTAAACAAAGACATATTCTTAATATTAATCTTATTTATTTGTAAATAGGACTTTTAAACATGTTTTTTGGTTAAGGTGTAGCCAACTGAATCAGGATGAGTCTTAACTGGTATTACCAGAAGCCTTATGAAGAGCAGACTGCTGAGAGGAGGGACGAGCAAGTAGCCAGAAGTCAGTAGGAACCAAAAGAGCAACAGAAAGAAAGAGATATTGTCATGTGATAGAAGGCAGGAATGCCGGCCAAGAAGCCCCAGTGATTGTGGTAAGCCACAGACTCTCAGGAGCAAGCATCGCCTTGCCAACACCTTGGTTTGGGGCTTTGAGCCTCTGAAACCACAAGACAGTTATTGCTTGTTGTTGCACCAACCCATTGTGTGGTATTTGTCATAGCAGCCTGGCAAACGTAGGCAGTGTATTCAAACTTTCATGAAAAATAAAATGGAAAACAAACTAAGGAAAGACCAAAAAATTCAACAAGAGGCAGCAGTTTAAGATTGAAACTAACCTAGATATCCAGCAGGTACTGCCATGATACTTCATAAAGAATCTCAGTTAGTTGGGGTACTTACACAGATAAATTTAAAAGCTTATTATATAACTTCATGTGATTGATGAGTAAACATAGTTTTATGGCCCCTTGGGAGCAAAGACATCAACTACCTATGAGGTAAGGTGCTGTGGTCATGAAGTACAACTGGTCCAGTCAAGAAAATACAAATAAAAACAATTCACATCATTAATGTATAACCATGGGCAGGGGTGATGGAAGATTCTAAGCACATATTGGAAATTATTCTCATGCTTTCTTTCATGATGCTAATATTACTAGCTGTAATATTTTAATATAATAAATAATATTATTTAAACTCAATTTTTCTTTATTAGCAAAATAATAAATTTTTAAAAGGTCTCAGATAACATGGTCTTTTCCTAGCCTTATTTTGTTTGAAGTGAAAATTTTTAATTAAATAAAATACAGCCACTGGCATGACTTCTCATTCAGGTTTGAAATCATAGACTCCAAGATTTTAGACAAAATTGTTTTTTCATAGGGTAAGAAATGGATGGATTCTAAACTGAGCTTTAGCAGGCAGTGCTCAGAGACTGCAAGGTTCACCACCCAGAAAGTCTAGCTCCCTGCCCATCCCTTCACCGATGAAATATGATGGGCAACATTTTTAAAAAATCCAGACTCTTTCAAGACCTGTCATTTTTATCTCTAGGTATCTCAGAAATATGTTACAAAGAACTAATATACCTCTATATTCAGTTGATTAGCCTATTTCAAATCAAGATAATCATTTGTGGAAAAGCATACAATAATTTCCATATAATGATTCCCTTGTTTAAGATTCTCATACCAATTTTCCCAACAGCTCGTGATTAAATAAGCATGCTCATACCAGTCAGTTGGAAAGAAAAATGCAATATTCTGAAAATAAGATTTCCTGCCCATCCTCCAACCTCTTAATTCAACCTTTAAACCTACACAATATTATGATGCTGAAGGCTTATTTATTTCTTAGGAGGAAAAATAAAGTTGTAAAATAAAAACACCAGTTTTCATTTCAGTTACTCAAAGCCTTAAACGAGTCTATGGCTCCAACTCCCAGTGCTTTTCTCCACAGCATCTTCCCCCACACTGGCCCATCCCACCTTGGCTCCCCAAGACCACCTGGATTGCAACTGTGTGGTGCTGGCCTGCATTTCATTCCATTGACTTGAACCTTCTTGACACACAGCAAAGGTCCCTTCAACTGACCCACCTGGGCCAACAGGGGCAGAGGGCCCAGCCAGGCAGCCTGCAAGTAGGACTGGGAGGAACAGCAGAGTATGTCGACCCTAATAATATAAACAGTTCATGGTGAGAAGTTAAAAAAAAGTCACTAGAAACTCTAAACTGGAAGTCAAAGTAAGATAATCTCCAAGGTTAATAAAGATAAATGAAGCCGACCCCAATGGAGCACTCAAGATCCAGCAATTATTTCTTCCTTCGCTGGCATCTTAGTTTACTGAGCTGCTATGTCAAATACCACACAGCGGATTGGTTTAAACAATAGGGATTTGTTGGCTCATGATTGAGGCTAGAAGTCCAAACTCAAGATATCAACAAGACTTGCTTTCTCTTTGAAAACTTTAGTGTTCTGATGCGGCTGCTGACAATCCTTTGGGTTCTTCGGCTTTTATTTCTGCTTCCCCTCACGTGGTGATACCCTCTCCTTTCTACTTACTGTGACTTTCTGTTCTCTTTATGAAGCTTCTAGTAAGATAGGTTAAGACCCACACTCATTCAGCTGGACCTCACCCTAACTAAAAATAGTATCTTCAAGAGATCCTATTTACAGTGGGTTCACACCCAAGGTGCCATGGATTAAGATTATGAACATGGGTTTGTTGGTGTATGTAATTCAACCAACCACATCTGAATATAGATTGAGGTATGCATGTTGTGCATGAGTGCATGTCTATCATTGCTAGGGAGTGATTTATTCCAGATGTCATTTTCTCAAATAACTCAAGTTCTACCTCTTGGAGCAGAAAATTTGTTTTGTATTTTTTTTTGTGTTAGCCACTTATGATGACATATTTTAAAAGTGTATTATCTTTTGAGAGAGGGAGCCAAGATGGCGGCTTAGTGAGGTGTGGGATTTATTTCATCCTCCAGAGCAGCTAATAAATAGCCAGGAACAGTACAGAACAACTGGTAGGGCCATGTCAGTGACCGGACACACAATGGACCCCAGTCTGGACCAGTTGGACCAGCTTCAAGCCCACCCAGAACCGTGAGTTCCCCAAGCCATGGCAGCCGGTGCCCCTCCCCAACAGGCTGCTTCCCAGAAGGGAAAGTAAAGAGACTTTACAAGCAGCAGGGGCTAAGCTCAACCAAGCTCCAATTGTGGAATTAATTAACAAATTCTGACTAATAAAAGAAGGCCCCCAGCTCAGTTAAACCTCAAGTAAAAGTGGAGGTTGCTAGCTTTTACCCCAGTGCAGAGGGGGCAGGGCTGACAGAAAAAGACAAAAAAAAACAGAGGTTTTTTTTTTTTTTTGATTTGTAAAGGTCTGGGTCCTGAAGGAAAGGAGGGGGCACATAGGACCTGGAGATACACAGAGCAATGTACCAACTTAAGCTCTTGATTGGCAAACCTGAGGAAGAGGGTCTTGCTCTGAAAAGGATTTTTCTCTTTCATTTTGGTGGCTGTGTTTCTATGGCTTGACTGCTCTTTGGATACAGCTGCAAGGCTTGTTGGGCTCCATGGCCCCAAGCATAAGCAGAATTAAGCTTGTTTGAGTGTTTGTCTGGAGCCTGTGCCTTCCCCAGGAGAGGGGTGGGACTCAGCTAAAATGGAATCCCTCCCTCAAGGAGCTCAGACCCCAGGGTCTGAAAAAGGGAAGTGATTAAAACCAGACTACAACCTCTCCTCTGTCTCCACCATGCCCCCAGTAGGGAGAGTCTGCTGAAGTTAAAGGTATCACATCACCTTATGCTGGTGGGACCTGCAGGCAGACAAGCACCACACACCCGACCGGATAGGAAAAACAGAGAGCCCAGAGACTTCATAGGAAAGTCTTTCAATCTGCTGGGTCTCACCCTCAGGGAAAACTGATGCAGGTGACTCTCTCCCCCTGACAGGAGGCCAGTTCAGTCTGGGAAAACCTGCTAGGGTCTATAATACCTAAGTAGACCCTCCTAAGGGGGGAAAAAGGCACCATACGGGCAGGGCAAGAAACAAGAGCTGAAAATTTCTGATCTGTTAAACAAAACCTAAGCTAGAGGTCCAGAATATGCTGAACTGAATGTCAAAGAACAGATAGACAACAAAGTCATGCAGCAAGAAAATCCTAGGTAAAAAAAGGGAAAACAATCTCTAGAATAAACTAATTAAGGTAATTAAATGCCTAGACACCAGCAAAAAAATAATGACTTATACTAGGAAAATTGAAGATATGGCCCAGTCAAAGGGACAAACCAACAATTCAAATGAGATACAGGAGTTGAAACAATTAATTCAGAATTTTCTAACAGATATGGAAAATCTCATCAAAAATCAAACCAGTGAATTGGGGGAGGATATAAAGAAGGCAAGGAATGAACAAAAAGAAGAAATCGAAAGTCTGAAAAAACAAATCACAGAACTTATGGCAATGAAAGGCACAGTAGAAGAGGTGAAAAAAACAATGGAAACCTACAAAGTCAGGAGGACAGGACATCTGAAATCTGACAAGCAAAAGAAAATATAGGGAAAAGAATGGAAAAATATGAGCAGGGACTCAGGGAGTTGAATGACAACATGAAGCGCACAAATATACGTGTTGTGGGTGCCCCAGAGGGAGAAGAGAAGGGAAAAGGAGGAGAAAAACTGATGGAGGAAATTATCACTGAAAATTTCCCAACTCTCATGAAAGACTTAAAATTACAGATCCCAGAATTGCAGTGTACCCCCAACAGAATTGATCCAAATAGATGTACTCCAAGACACTTACTAATCAGAATGTCAGATGTCAAAGAGAAAGATAGAATCTTGAAAGTAGCAAGAGAAAAGCAATCCATCACATACAAGGAAGCTCAATATGACTATGTATATATTTCTCAGCAGAAACCATGGAGGTAAGAAGACAGTGGGATGATATATTTAAGTTACTAAAGGAGAAAAACTGCCAACCAAGAATTCTATATCCAGCAAAATTGTCCTTCAAAAATAAGGGAGAAATTAAAACAGTTTTAGACAAAAAATCACTGAGAGAATTTGTGACCAAGAGACCAGCTCTGCAAGAAATACTAAAGGGAGCACTGCAGGAAGATAGGAAAAAACAAGAGAGAGAAGTGTGGAGAGGAGTGTAGAAATGAAGGCTATCAATAAAGGTAAAAAGAAGGAAAATAAGATATGACATACAAAATTCAAAAGGGAAAATGGTAGAAGAAAGTACTGCCTGTACAATACTAACACTGTATGTTAATGGAATAAAATCCCCAATCAAAAGACATAGATTGGCAGAATGGATTATAAAACAGGACCCACCTACATGTTGTCTACAGGAAACGCATCTTAAACCCAAGGACAAACATAGGTTGAAGGTGAAAGGTTGGGAAAAGATATTTCATGCAAATAACAATCAGAAAAGAGCAAAAGTAGCTATACTAATATCCAACAAATTAGACTTCAAATGTAAAGCAATTAAAAGAGACAAAGAAGGACACTATGAATTAATAAAAGGAACAATTCAACAAGAAGACATAACAATCATAAATATTTATACACTGAGCCAGAGTGCTCCAAAATACATGAGGCAAACACTGAAAAGAGAAACAGACACATCTACCATAATAGTTGGAGATTTCAATTCCCCACTCTCATCAATGGGCAGAACATCTAGACAGAGGATTAATAAAGAAACAGAGAATTTGAATAATACAGTAAGTGAGCTAGACTTAACAGACATATATAGAACATTACACCCCACAACAGCAGAATATACTTGTTTCCTCAAGTGCTTATGGATCATTCTCAAGGATAGGCCATATGCTGGGTCACAAAGCAAGTCTCAACAAATTTAAAAAGATTGAAGTCATACAAAACACTTTCTCAGATCATAAAGGAATGAAGTTGGAAATCAATAATAGGCAGAATGCCAGAAAATTAACAAATATATGGAGACTCAACAACACATTCTTAAGCATCCAGTAGGTCAAGGAAGAAGTTACAAAAGAAATCAGTAAATATCTTGAGGCAAATGAAAATGAAAACATGACATATCAAAACTTATGGGATGCAGCAAAGGCAGTGCTAAGAGGGAAATTCATTGCCCTAAATGCCTATATCAAAAAAGAAGAAAGGGCAAAAATCGAGGAATTAACTGTCCACTTGGAAGAAGTAGAGAAAGAACAGCAAACTAACCCCAAAGCAAGCAAAAGGAAAGAAATAATGAAGATTAGAGCAGAAATAAATGAAATTGAGAGCATGAAAACAATCGAGAAAAATCAACAAAATGAGAAGTTGGTTCTATGAGAAAAATCAATAAGATTGATGGACCCTAAGCAAGGTTGACAAAAAGAAGAAGAAAGAGGATGCAAATAAATAAAATCAGAAATGGAAGAGGAGACATAACCACTGACCCCTCAGAAATAAAGGAAGTAATGAGAGAATACTGTGAACAACTTTATGCTAATACACTCGACAATGTAGATGGAACAGACAACTTCCTAGAAAGGCATGAACAGCCAACATTGACTCAAGAAGAAATAGATGACTTCAACAAACCAATCACTAGTAAAGACGTTGAATCAGTCATTAAGAAGCTCCCCAAAAAGAAAAGTCCAGAACCAGATGGCTTGATATGTGAATCCTACCAAACACTCCAGAAAGAATTAGTACCAATCCTGCTCAAACTCTTCAAAAAAAATTGAAGAGGAGGGAAAGCTACCTAACTCATTCTACAAAGCCAAAATCACCCTCTACCAAAACCAGACAAAGATATTACAAAAAAAGAAAACTACAGACCAATCTCTCTTAAGAATATAGATACAAAAATCCTCAACAAAATTCTTGCAAATTGAACCAGCAGCATATCAAAAGAATTATACAACATGACCAAATAAGATTCATCCCAGGTATGCAGGGATGGTTCAACATAAGAAAATCAGTTATTGTAATACACCCTATCAACAAATCAAAGCAGAAAAAACCATATGATCATCTCAATTGATGCAGAAAAGGCATTTGACAAATTCAACATCCTTTCCTGTTGAAAACACTTCAAAGGATAGGAATAGAAGGGAACTTCCTCAACATGATAAAGAGAATATATGAAAAACCACAACTAACATCATTCTCAATGGGGAAAAACTGAAAACTTTCCCCTTCAGGTCAGGAACAAGACAAGGATGTCCACTATCACCAATGTTTTTCAACATTGTGTTGGAAGTTCTAGCCAGAGCAATTAGGCAAGAAAAAGATACACAAGGCATCAAAATTGGAAAGAAGTAAAACTCTCACTTTTTGCAGATGATATGATACTGTATGTCAAAAACCCCCCAAAATCCACAGCAAAACTACTAAAGCTAATAAATGAGTACAGCAAGGTGGCAGGTTACAAGATCAACACTCAAAAATCTGTAGTATTGCTATACACTAATATTAAACAATCTGAGGGGGAAATCATGAAAAAAATTCCATTTACAATTGCAACCAAAATAATAAAATATTTAGGAATAAATTTAACTAAAGAGACAAAAGATCTATACAGAGAAAACTATAAGAAATTGTTAAAAGAAATCACAGAAGACCTAAATAAATGGAAGGGCATACCGTGTTCATGGATTGGAAGACTAAATATATTAAGATGTCAATTCTACCTAAATTGAATTACAGATTCAATGCAATAACAATTAAAATCCCAAAAACCTACTTTTCAGAAATAGAAAAACCAATAACCAAATTTATCTGGAAGGGCAGAGTGCCCTGAATA
>PVIY010024266.1:0-38280 GCA_004026745.1 Myrmecophaga tridactyla | reverse complement strand
CAAATCAAGCTCCCTAAGCTGCAGCAGTTCTGGTCCCCACCCTCCCACCCCCAACCTTCTCTTCGCAGTGACCGCGTTGCGCGCATCGGGCTGGGCGTGATCCTGAACCTGGCGAAGGAGCGCGAGCCGGTGGAGCTGGCACGAAGCGTGGCAGGTATCTTGGAGCACATGTTCAAGCACTCGGAGGAGACGTGCCAGCGGCTCGTGGCAGCCGGCGGCCTGGACGCCGTGCTGTACTGGTGCCGCCGAACGGACCCCGCGCTGCTGCGCCACTGCGCTCTGGCGCTGGGCAACTGCGCGCTGCACGGCGGCCAGGCGGCGCAGCGGCGCATGGTGGAGAAGCGCGCCGCCGAGTGGCTCTTTCCGCTCGCCTTCTCCAAGGAGGACGAGCTGCTGCGGCTGCACGCCTGCCTCGCAGTAGCGGTGCTGGCAACCAACAAGGAGGTGGAGCGCGAGGTGGAGCGCTCCGGTACGCTGGCGCTCGTCGAGCCGCTGGTGGCCTCACTGGACCCCAGCCGCTTCGCCCGCTGTCTGGTGGACGCCAGCGACACAAGCCAGGGCCGCGGGCCCGACGACCTGCAGCGCCTCGTGCCGCTGCTCGACTCGTCACGCTTGGAGGCTCAGTGCATCGGGGCTTTCTACCTCTGTGCGGAGGCTGCCATCAAGAGTCTACAGGGCAAGACGAAGGTGGGGGCGAGTATGGGTCTGAGTGGACGAGGGTTAGAGGGTATCTGGGGAGGCTTCGGGAGGAAGTGACATTCAACTAGGACTTGAAGTACACATAAGAGTTAGGTGAAGACAAGGCCAGGGATGAAAGCACCTGTCATTCAGGGTTTACAGGCAAGACCAGAAGTCTAAACTTGGTCTTTGGGGCAAGAGGTTTTAAGCAGGAGACACTTGTGTTTCACAAAGATCACTTTGGCTACTGTGTGGAGACTGCATCTGCAAGGACAGGGTTGAAGGCAAGAAGGCCCTATTGAAGGCTCTGATAGGGGACATTGAGATAGGGGAGGCAGGGCTTAGAATAAGACAGCAAAGGCAGAGAGAAGCAGACACACTCAGGTGTTTCAGGAATGGAATTGGGTGTGGTGATTGGCTGGTTGAGGGAGAGGAAGAAACTGAGGAAGCATGTTTTGCGGCCGCTGCCCAGCCGGTATGAACACAAGACATCTTGCTCCCATCCCCCCATCTCCGCGCAGGTGTTCAGCGACATCGGTGCCATCCAGAGCCTGAAACGCCTGGTCTCCTACTCCACCAACGGCACCACGTCGGCACTAGCCAAGCGCGCATTGCGCCTGGTGGGCGAGGAGGTCCCGCGGCCCATCTTGCCCTGTGTGGCCAGCTGGAAGGAGGCCGAAGTGCAGACGTGGCTGCAGCAGATTGGCTTCTCCCAATTCTGCGAGAGCTTCCGGGTACAGCTGCGGGGCAGGGAGGGGTGGGGGATGGTTCCATGGAGATCAAGCATGTGCATCCCCAAGGGCCCCGCCCGTGGTGGTCGCTTGAGACTCTCTGGGCTCCCTGGGCACAGATGACTATACCTCCACCTGGCCCCTGCGCCCACAGAGTTTGGGGGCATAGGAAGCCTATACCCAGCCACCTTGTGGGTTACTTGGCTCTGAACTGGGTCCATTCCACCTCCTCACGGCCATCTCCAGTGCCCTCCCCTTGCATCTGTGTTTAGGGTTCAAGGGCAGAGAAAGGGAGTTCTTCCTTACACTGTCCCCTCCTCCAGGAGCAACAGATAGATGGTGATCTGCTTCTGCGGCTCACAGAGGAGGAGCTCCAGACGGACCTCTGCATGAAATCAGGCATCACCCGCAAGAGGTACAAAGCATCCTGCCGCCCCAACCCTCACCAAGTCTAAATACCCCCTCTGCCACTAACCAGTCCTGAGTCAGGCCTCAGCATCCTCTCCTCCATGGGTGCAGGTTCTTTAGGGAGCTTACGGAGCTCAAAACATTTGCCAACTACGCGACGTGCGACCGCAGCAACCTGGCCGACTGGCTGGGCAGCCTCGATCCGCGCTTCCGCCAGTACACATATGGCCTGGTCAGCTGTGGCCTGGACCGCTCCCTGCTGCACCGCGTGTCTGAGCAGCAGCTCCTGGAGGACTGCGGCATCCGCCTGGGTGTGCACCGTGCCCGCATCCTCACAGCGGCTAGAGGTCAGCCTGCCCACGTGGGACTCCAGCCCACACCCAGTCCCAGTTCTGGAGGGATGAGGGGAGACCCCTGGTGGGGCCTCAGAGCCATGCTGGGGGGTTACTGAACACATAGGCTGTGCCAGATTGGACTCTGGGGATGTAAGGGTGAATATGTTGCACTCTGCCCTCAAGCAGTTCCCAGTCTGGGATGGATGGGAGAGTGGCAGTGAGGCAGGATATGGAAACTGGTGGAAAATATAATAGGAAGCACTCCCAGGACTCCAGTGGGATCCCAGAGGAAGCACTTCTTACTCTGTCCATCCAGGTATGGACCTTGGAATGGAAGAGATGCCTGACCAGGCATGGAGGATGTACTGGGGTAGGATGGGGTGCCAGAAGGAAGGGCAGCTCAGGCAGAGGGAGCAGCACATATAAAGTGTGCATGGAGGGTGCATGTGTGGGGTGGGGGTGGCCAACTGTTAACAACTGTTAGCCAACTGCTTACAAAGTATGGGCTGTGTGTTTTGGGGAGGTCACAAGGGCAGAGTGGATTCTAGCAACCCTTTTTTAACTGAGAGATTAGCTAATATTTATTGGTCAATTACTATATGCCAGCTAAACATACTAAGTTTTAATGGATGTTAGCACAGTAATCTGTATATCTATCTGTTAATCTGTACATCCATTCTGTGCAGTGGGTGCTTATTTTTTCTAATCAACTCTAAAAATATTTTAAAGAGGGCAGTGCAGTGGTGGCTCAGCCCAGAATTCTCACCTGCTGTTCCTGAGACCCAGGTTCAGTTCCCGGAGCCTGCCTGTGCAAAAAAATTTTATTTTAAAGAATAACAAGAGGTGTAATTTAACTTAAAAGTGCCCAATTCAGGGAGTTTTGAAAAATGTATATTCTGTGTAACCACCATCACCATTAATAACAAAGAACATTTCCATTTGGATGTTAATTTTAAAGATGACTAAACTAAGATGTAAAGAATTTAAGTAAATTGCCCAAGGTGTTAAGCCATTGTATGAAAACTGGGATGTGTACCCATGTGTTTGTTTCATAAACAAATATTGTCTGTAGATGTTAAATCTGCATATTATAAGGAGGTGGATTCTTTTTATTTATAATTCATTCAACAATTGACAAAGGACAAGATACTGGGCTTTGGCCCATTATTTTGCTTTAACCAAAGCAAGGTGGCTTTTCTCATTTTTAAATCACAATTCCCTTTACAAATCTCAAGATTGCATTTTTTGAAACGGGATGGTACTAGAGCTAAAATAGCTTGCAAATGCCTTCTATAGGGACTAGGGAGCCATGGAGTTTTGTTTTTTTTTTTTTTTTAAATATTTTTACTGAAAAATATCCATGCACATACAGTTCAACCATATTATACAATGAATGGCTCACAATGTCATCATCTAGTTGTGCATTCTTCACCGTGATCATTTTTAGAACATATACGTCACTCCAGAAAAAGAAATAAAAAGAAAAAAGAACTCATACATCCCATATCCCTTACCCCTCCCTTTCACTGACCCACAGTATTTCAATCTACCCAATTTTTACCCTTTATCTCCCCCTATTATTTATTTATTTTCTATCCTTTTTTTTTTTTTACTCATCTGTCCACGCCCTGGGTAAAAGGAGCATCAGACACAAGTTTTCACAATCACACAGTCACATGTAAAAGCTATATAGTTATACAATCATCTTCAAGAATCAAGGCTCCTAGAACACAGTTCAACAGTTTCAGGTATTTCCCTCTAGTGACTCCAATACACCATAAACTAAAAAGGGATATCTATATAATGCATAAGAATAACCTCCAGGATAACCTCTCGACTCTCATGCACAGTTTTTAAGTGGGGGCAATGGCATGTTCAGATTTGGATTTTAGAACTATCCCCTGGTATCTGTGGCAAATGGATTAGGCTGGGCAAGTATGAATTTGGGGAGACCAGTGAGGAGGCAGAGTTGGGGTCCTGGACATAGGAAGGGCCCTGGAGCCAGAGTCCAGGATGTTTAGTAGGTAGAATCCACAGAGCATGGTGTCTGGCTCTGAGGCTGAATGTCAGCTCCCCAGGGGTAGGGCTGTCTGTTTTGTTCACTATTGTATCCCAAGTACTAAGAATAATGCCTGGCACTTAGTAAATATTTGGCTAATTAAAGGACAAGAGGCAGGAGTTAAAGCTGATATCCAGGTTTCTGGCTCTGGTGGGAAACTAGGAAACAGGGAGGTGAGAGGCAGACTTGGGATATGTTCAGATTGGAGTGCCTGTGGGCAGCTGGCTGTGCAGGTCGGGAGCCCCAGAGAGAACAAGGAACTGGAGGTGCATGTCAGTGTCCCTAAAACACAGTGCCTGCCTCCTGAAAGGACTCACCAGTTGCTAGCATCCTTCCTTCCTGTAGGCCCCATTTCTTCACCTCAGTTGCTCTTTTTGGAGCAATCCCCTCCTGGGCCACCAGCCATCCTGCCTGGGATGGGCTGACAGGGCTGGTTGGGCAGGGGACAAGGTCCCCAAGGGATGATGTACTTCATGGTGAGTGGTGGGGAGGGGTCCTCACCATGCCATCTCTTGTCCATCTCAGAAATGCTACACTCCCCACTGCCCTGCACCAGCTGTAAGCCCAGCGGGGATACCCCAGATGTCTTCATCAGCTACCGCCGGAACTCAGGCTCCCAGCTGGCCAGGTGAGAAGGGTCAAGCGGGCAGCCTGGGGTCTTGACGCAAGGCCATGTGGTGACACAGGAACTCTTTGCAGCCTCCTAAAGGTGCACCTGCAGCTGCACGGCTTCAGTGTCTTCATTGATGTGGAGAAGTTAGAAGCAGGCAAATTTGAGGACAAGCTCATCCAGAGTGTAATGGGTGCCCGCAACTTTGTGCTGGTGCTGTCAGCAGGGGCGCTGGACAAGTGCATGCAGGACCACGATTGTAAGGACTGGGTGCACAAGGTAGGTGCCAGCCTTGGCCTCTGTGGCCCAGCACTGGTAGGTGGTCCCGGGGACAGAGTCCTCCTCCCATCCCTTCTCATCTGCATACTCCAGCAACACTTAATCCCAAAGCACCTCCCTGGCCCAGCTGGAAGTCAGGAGTCACAGCTCTGACTTCTGCCAGCCACTTAGGCTCTCTGAGCCTCAGTTTCCACATCTGCAAATGGGTTGTTATCATACTCAGAGAGGGATGAAAATACTTTGAAAAATAAGCTTTGTGAGGGCAGGGAGGCCAGATAAACATAGTGACAGACAGGGTAGAATGGTTGCTAAGAGCAGAAAGCTAATTCTAGGTGAAACAAACATCTAAAAATTCCCCCAGTAAATTGCTGTAGGGTCAGAATTCATCCAGACACTCAGCAGAAAGGCAGCAGGGCTTGGTCAAAACAGCCCTGGGCTTGGCATCTGAAGGCTTGAGTCAGAGGCCTGGCCTCGACCGGGTGGGCATGTGTGTGCCTTAAGATAGGTCCTTCCCCTGTCTGAGCTTCCTTCTCCTTGCCTGAAAAATGGAGACTCCCCAGAGAGCCAGTCAGGGTCAAGGTTATGCTGGTTCTTTTCCCAGGAAAGCTTCCGCTTTCCGTACCTCTTGTTCCCCCCACAGACAGAGGGGAGGGAGGAGGCAGGTAGTGGTAGGAGCTTTAGCCATGGATGAGTCTCAGAGGCTCCACCATCCCTCCTCGGTTGTTTTTAGTGCTTAATTGCTCTTGGTTTTAAAAGTTTTATAACTCCTTTCCCGAAGCCACATTTAGTAGACAATCAATACGGGAAACCACAAGTGAATTGCACTCAGGGAAGTCTAAATCCCTGGGGTTCCCTCTTGAAAGGAGAAAAAAAAAATTCAGTAAGCACTTACCCAAGCACTCATTAATAGCAAGGAATATCCTCGGAACAACCTTGTGAGATAGGTTTTATTATCCCCACCATACAGAGGAAGAAGTAACACCTATTATTTGGTAAGCATACACTGTAAGCCAGGTGCTATTCTAGCTAACTCGCATGGAGTGTCATAGGTATTCCTCTCAACAACCCTACCAGGTAGGGCCTAGCATTAACCCTTTTTTTTGGCATGGGCAGGCACCGGGAATCAAACCTGGGTCTCCAGCATGGCAGGTGAGAACACTGCCTGCTGAGCCACCGTGGCCTGCCCATTAACCCTATTTTATATAGTAAACAAACAGGATTTGAGAGGCCATTGTTTTTGCCTTAGGTCCCACAGCCTCTAAATGTCAGAGATGGGATGTGAACCCAGATTTGATGATTTCAGATTGCAGTCCTTAAACTTAGCTCCTCTGCTATGTTGTCTCATTCATCCATCCATCCTTTAAATGGGTATCAAAGGCTGACTATGGGCAGGGCTTTGTAAAAGGTGCTGAGGATATAAGGTGAGTAAAAAATAGACATAGTCCCAGCTCTTCTGTCTGGTGGGGAAGACAGATATTAAGTTATCCATTAATTAAGTAAATTTGCAGCCACGCTGCAGGAATATACTGTGCTATGAAAGCCCATAATAGGGGGATCTGACCTGGCCAGACAGTGAGGGAAGACTTCCCTGGGAAAGTATTAATTGAACTCAGATCAGGAAAACGGTAGGCTTTAGCTCAGTAAAGGGGAAGGGAGGAGCGTTCAAAGTGGAGGAAACAGCATGTGCCAAGGCCCTGTGCAGAGCTATGGGGCTTGATGGCAAGGGTGAGGGTGGGACCAGGAGGACGATGCAGGGGCAGAAGTGTCTGAGAAGCAGGCTGTGACCCCACATGCAGAGCGCTGCAGACCAAGCAGTCAAGTTCATTCTAAGTGCCATGTAGTCTTGAAGAGTTTAAACAGGGGGTAACCATTATGGGAGATTTGCATTTTGCACCCATCAGCTAGGTGAATGGGGCAGTATGGAGAAGCAGGTTAGAGGGGCAAGAGTGGATGAGGGGAGACCTGCTGGGGGCCTAAGAAAATGGGAAATTAGAGCAGGGGGAGGGGGTAGAGAAAAATGAGTAGATTTGCAAAGTAAGTGAGGAGTGCAATTGGCAGCGCTCATGATAGCTTGATCTGGATGCAGCAGTCAGAGCAGTGTCCTGCTGTGGCCAGGCAGGTGCTGGGAGGGCCACTAGTCCACAGCCTCAGGGTCCCTGGATGGGAACAGAGGTTTCTTCCTCCTCACCTCCAAGTCCCTCTCTGCTCTTTCTTCAGGAGATTGTGACTGCCTTGAGCTGCGGCAAGAACATCGTGCCTGTTATTGATGGCTTTGAGTGGCCTGAGCCCCAGGCCCTGCCGGAGGACATGCAAGCCGTCCTCACCTTCAATGGCATCAAGTGAGCCCTCCGGTCCCGGGACAGAGAACCCAGGGGGGTGGGTATAAATCACCCTGTGAGGTACTGCGTGGGCCCAGCAAATGCCCTCCCCTCCCCCTGCCAGCTGCTCCCTCTGCCAAGCCCTCTGACACATGCCGCCCCTGTGCCCACAGGTGGTCCCATGAGTACCAGGAGGCCACCATTGAGAAGATCATCCGCTTCCTGCAGGGCCGCTCTTCCCGGGACTCATCTGCAGGCTCCGACACCAGTTTGGAGGGTGCTATACCCATGGGTCCGAATTAACCAGCCCCTTGTTCCCACGTCCTGCTGTGACCCCTTCACTCCCACCCTCTCCCCGCCAACAGGGCTGTGTCCCAGGTATAAGGAGGGTCCCTGCTCAGTTCTGGAGATACTGGAGATTGGGAGTTCACTGCACACACTCCCCTCCTCTGCCCTGATAGCAGCCACCTTGAGTAGGATGAAGACAGGCAGCTCTGCCGGGATGTAGGGCAATGCCCCTCTCTGGCCTCAGCAGCATAGTTCAGAGCAAGGGTCTGGGCTCAGGAGCCAAGCAGGGATGAGGCCAGTGATGATTCTCATCAAGACTGTGCCTGGCCTCTGGGATCACCAGTTCCTGCCGCCTTGTGGCCTTGCCCTGTAACCACTCAGTGCCCTTATCCATCTGGGCCTGCTCCCAGATGCTGCCTCCCAGCCATCCTGTGCCACCCCTTTGCCACATCTGGGGTTGGTCTATAGCTGCAGCTGGCTTTGCTGCAGTTACTGGTGCACAGGAGCCCCTGCTTGGACCTGGGCAGGAGAAGCCATTCCTCAAAGGGCAGCTTCCCTATGCCTCCCACCCAGCCTTCTTCCCCAGCTCCTCACCCATCCAAGGCTGCCTACTTGTTCAGGGCACAGGACAGCCTCAAAGATAGTAACAGCAGCCTGAGCCGAACATGCAGCTTCGCGGGAGGAGGCAGGATCCTGAAGGGAGCGGTTGTGATCCAGGGCCGTTTCTTGAACTTTAACATGCATTCGAATCACCAGGGAATCTTGTTAAAATGAAGATTTGATTCAAGACATCTAGGGTGGGACTGAAATTCTGCATTTCTCACAGTTCCCTGAGTTGATGCTGCTGGTCGAAACACATGAATCCCACAAACCTTGCCATTTCCCAAAGACCACTCCATGGTCTCTGTAACATCACAGCAACCCTATCCAGCATTACCATCCCCATTGTACAGATAAGGAGACTGAGGATGGGAACGGTGGAGTGACCACTTTCCCTACTCTTTAGTGGAGCTCCAGGATTCAGCCCCAGGCCTTCTGGGTACCCAAGCCACTGTCCGTACAACTGCCCTATGAGACACCCTGGAGGTGGTGCCTGTGCAGGGTAGCTACACAATCAGCTTCTCTCTTGCCCCAAAGAATCTAGCAGTGAGGGGTGAGTTTAGGCAACAAAAGGCTGACCCCCAGGCCATAAAGAAATAACTGAGCAGAAATGTCCTCTGCCCCTCCCCCCACGAGGAAAAAACACTCTCCCTCCAATAAACCCAGACTCAGGGCTAGTGGGGTCACTCAGGGCATGGAGTTCACACCTCAAGGCCGGCTCAGTTCCCACCTCCCCTGTCCCCCACCTCCAGGTGCTGGCCAGGCCATTCCTAGCTCCCAAGCCACATCAGAAAGTCAGAGGTCTTGCTCCAGATTTGGGACTCCTCCTTCCCACTCCCCTTTCTGCCACGGATACTATTCTTAGCACGGTCCTGGCCCAGAGCGCTTTAGTTCTGATTGTACTCGACTCTCAGCCGCCATCCTTCCTTCATGCAACTCGAGGGCCCACCATGCCAGTCCCAGTCAGGGGCTGGTGAATAGGGCACACTGGATGCTGCCCTCCCAAAGCAGAGACAATAATACAGTATGATGAGTATCCTTGAGGGGACGCTTTCTGTCTTTTTGTCCCCAGTCAGCCCTGCTCCCTCCTGGTGCCCCCCTGGATAGTACTCTGAGAGGCTCCCTGGCCCTCTTTTGTTTGGCGTACCCTCCACTAGCTGGCTGTAGGGGTGACCTCTGCCCCCCTCCTCTGTCCCTGTGGGGAATCACAGCCCAGAGACCAGCCCCAGCAGCGCAACTGAAGTGATGACACCCTCCTCCCCACTGCCAGTATGCTTAGGGGTGACTGCCTTCCCTGCTGTGACAAATAATGCCATCCTGCAGCTAGGGCAGGGATCTTGGCCCTCAGTCCAGACCTAGGCCTGGCCCCTCAGGGTTGGTCCCGAGATAGAAAAGGCTGAGAAGGAGCCTTTTCCAGCCTGCTCTGACCTGGGTCTCCAGAGTCAGGGTTTTCTGCTTGGCTGGACTGCTACCCCCGGGGTGGGGCCGGGTCAGCTAGGCCTCCATCCCACCTTTCCCCAGGGGCCAAGAACTTCTCAGAGACACTACAAGATCATTCTGCTCCTTGGGCCAAAAGTCCAGCCACAACTTATCAGTCCTTCTCCCAGGCCCACCCAGGAGAATGAAAACAGGAATCTCATTCTAGAATGTATAAACTGGGAAGGATCTCGGGACATCTTCTGATCCAACTGGTCCAACAAGGAGTATCTCTATGATCACACTATCTGTGGGCATCACTGATCTAGCCCTTCCCAGAGGGGCTTGCTCAAAGTCACACAGCTGGTCAGTGGCAGTGCCCAGAGTGGAACCTGGGCATGATGCCAGTTCAGAGCCTATCCCTACTCTCCTTGCTACCTCATGGTGGGACAGTGAGGTAGGAGTGTAGAAGTGGACTTAGGTTGCAGAGCTCCCAGGTAACTCCAGTTTGCCCCCTGGGCCACCCCCATTCCACCTGCATGACTTCCAGCCAATTGAAGCACTGGCTGGCAGTGTGGGCAGGGCAAGTGAGAGGGAATGAGGGTAGAAATGGCAACAGGGGCCCAAGTCCAGGTAGGGAAGTCTGGATTGATGAGTCAAATACCAGTTGATTTGGGTCTGCTTGGGGGGCTGATGGGCCTTCATCAAAGTCAGTGCCTTAATATTAATTCAGATTATGCCTTTCAACTTGAGAGCCACACCTTCCTAACTCCCTAGAAATGGGCCCTTCATTCTCAGTAGGTCGCCAAGATCCCTGGTTCATATGGGAAATCAGCCCCATCTCCCAGGTCCCTGTTGACCATCAGAGGCATGGGGGAATCGTTTTAGTACATGGCTCTGCTGAAATGCCCAGTGATGGGAGGTAGAAAGGCTGGTTGTAACAAAACTGATTCTGCTTGGTTTGACCAGGCCGGCCAATATAGATCTCTTTAGGGAGCGGCTTTCTGACTGTCCCTCCAGAATGAGGAGTCAGGACTGTGCTCCAGAGCTTCTCCACTGGCCTGAGGCAAGCCTGGCGCCCGTCATCCCAGCAGCTCAGGAGAAGCAAAGGGGTTCAGATGAGGCCTGGGCTGGCCACACCCAGTACCAATCCCAGTACTAGGCAGTTCAGGGGTTCCTGCCCAGCACTGTAGTGCTATCCGGAATTATGGCAGGCCGGCAAGAGGTGGGAAAACAGAGGTCCCTCAGGGCCAACCTCGGGGACTAAAAGTTCATTTCTGTGTAATCATAAGAATTTATTATTGATTGGCATTGCTGGGCTTTGGGGCCCACAGACAGCAGCATTGTCCGCAGAGGGCACTAAGCTCCTCCCCTGAGCCTCCCTCCCCCTAAGACTGGCACCACCGGACAATATATTTATCATTAAAGTGTGTCAGGCAGCTGCTGCATACATCATGAACCAAACGCCACGAACTGTGCAGTTTTGACTGGAAGCAGAAACGTCAGCCTTCGTGCTTCTATAGGGTGCTGAGGTAGCACCTCTATCAGGACCTCACTTCTCCCCTGGAGGCTTCCAAGAGACAGATGGTATACAGGGTGATGAGACTCCTGTCCGAATGGCCTCCCCACCTCCTGCCCTGGAGTGGGCCTGGCTGGGTGAGGATCCCCTTTCCTAGAGTCGTAGGTTGGCACAGCTGTGGTTGAGGTGGGTACCTTTGTCTAGCTTGACCACCTTCTTTAACATGAGCACAGCCCTTTGAGGGGAGCTGGAGTGCTGCTGTGAGCCACTTAGAGTTCACTTCATACCTCTCCCCACGTCCAGGCAAATCAGGGACTCTGGGGAAACTGCTGGAATTCAGGGTGAGGAGTAGTCTTTTCCAGCATCCTGTGAGAGATGGGAGAGAAGGTTCAGATATTATATGGGAGACCTTTAGCTCCTGTCTAGAGAAGTTACACAGCCTTTACTTGGGTGGGTTGGTCCAGGTATCTCCTTCTTATGGCCCCTCCCCAGGGTGAGAGGTGGAGGGCAATGCGTAAGGCCAGAGGGTTCTGGAAGATGGCTCTTATGGTCATAAGGGAGGAAGTCAATGGACTAGGCTAGCGCATGGCCCAGCCACAACTAACCAAGGAAGCGATCTGGGATTCCCTTCAGCATATTTTTGCTGCATAGCTCCATCTATAAAATGGGAATGGAGGGAGATGAGGAAAACTGAGGGAGAGAGCACAGTCTTGCCAAGAAGCAATATTGTTAGCCTTATCATTCCTCTATCCACCCCTTCAACCTGCTCTTAGGGGTTAGGCAGCCATCTATAAGGATTCAGCCTGGGACTGAGACACCCAGAGGGGAAGGGTTCCCAGGAGTGAAGCCCAATTTCTGATTGGGAGGAAAAGCTTTAGAATAAGGGGCCCTATTATGAGCATGGGTTCAGGGCCCTGCATTACCCAATCAGAATGGCTGGGATGAAGAGGAGGCCAGCTCCCAGAAGAAAGGGGAACCCCTTCATGAAGTTCAGGGTGGCTGGGTACAGTGAATTGAAGATGCCGGTAGCTGTCAGCATAGCTAAGCCATTCACACAGGCCACAGCAGAAAAGAGAGCACCTGTGAAGAAAAAGATGCCATACTCTGGAGTCTGAAAGATGCCGGTTCAAATCCTAGTGACACTACCTGACAGCTGTGTGACCTGGGGCAAGTCACTTAACTTCTGAGTCTTACTGGAAAATCCTACTGCATAAAGTGTTTGTGATAAGGAGTGAATGGGATCATCTATAGAATGCACCTGGCACACAGGGGTTACTAAATAAATGGCTGCTATGAAATCCAATTAAAGTACATGTGATATCTTCTGATGAAAGCCTCACAGAAATGGTATTTGGTTTATCCCCTTTGAAATTATCTAATGTTTGGGACTGACTGCTGGTTTGACTCCCACTTTTGACACTTATTAGCTGTGTGATCACTGAATAAGTTGCTATCCTCTCTGAGTTTCCATTCCCCCTGCTGTTAAATAAGGAAAATTCCTACTTCACAGATTGTCAGAAACGTTCTTTACATGCAAAGCACCTGCTTCAGGGCCTAGCCCCTTGACATAGACAGCTGGTTAAGAGCTATTCTTTCCTATTCCCCTTGGCTTCTCTGGGTACAATAAAGGTGCAAGAAAAAAGCATTTGAGTGGTTGAATGAAGTCACATGGGTTCTGGGGACAACTGAGCCTATGGCAGACTCTGCGTGGCACCAGGATCTCTGGCATCATTAGTTCTTCCTTCCAGGGTATCTGGGGAAAAGTAGTTGAGCCAGATGTTTCTGGATGGGAGTTTAGAAACCCAGAAACTTTAGAAACCCAGGATAGTCAGAGCTATCCTTCTGAGAGGCAGTATAGAGTAGTGGTAAAGAACACAGAAGCTATCTTTTTAAAATAAGAACCCAAATATGGAAAATGAGCAACAACCCAACAGAAGTTGACATGAACCTCACAGATGGTTGAGCTGTAAGGGCCCACAGAGGTCATCAAGAGCAAACCATTCATTTTAGAGTTGAGGAAACTGAGGCCAAAAAGGGAGTGGGACTTACCCAAACTCACACAGCTTTATCACAGGAGGGGAAATAGGCTGCAGGATGGTCACCCAGTGGGTGGCAGAGCTGGGACTAAAATCCAGGTCCTGAGGATCACTATTCCTAAACACAGACCTGGGTTTGCACCCTAGCTCTGCCACTTACTAAATGACCTTGGGCAAGTCAGTTTAACCCTCTGGGCCTCTGCTTCTTCATTTGTCAAGTGGGGACAATTAAACTTACTTCACCAGGCTTGTAGACTCTAACCCCACAGAAGTAGGGAACCCTTGCCTTGTCACATCCATTTCACAGATGGAAAAGCTGAGGTCTAAAGAAAGTAAATTTTTTGTTCTGGTTACTTAGAAAGAACGTAATTGTGCTTTGCTGACTACAAATTCCAATTCTGTGGTCAGAAAATCTAAGGAACTATGTTCCTCTGCCAGCTCTGGGAAAGTCGACAGACTGTGTTTGTCTTAACTACTTCTCCAGGGGAGGGGGAGTAGGGAGGAAGGTCAGGTGCCTGCAGCCCATGGCTGTTCACCTGCTCAGCTCAGGCAACAGGAGGCGTGAGGAACCAGATGCAGGGAGATTCTGACACTCACCCTGCTCAGACTTGCTCACCAGTTTGGAGAGCTTTGCCCGAATGACGGGTGTGATGGCTA
Source organism: Myrmecophaga tridactyla (assembly GCA_004026745.1). Lineage (NCBI taxonomy): Eukaryota > Metazoa > Chordata > Mammalia > Pilosa > Myrmecophagidae > Myrmecophaga > Myrmecophaga tridactyla. The sequence goes on along the minus strand of PVIY010024266.1, from coordinate 24,346 downwards.
ACGACAGGAAGAGGAGCCCATACCCTGTGGAGAAATAAGCAATCATCAGGAAGATGGGGTCAAGGAGAGGGATGAGGAGACAATGACCAAGGAGGAACAGAGACTACTCAGCGGCTACTTCTCTCATGAATGAACACTGATTCCCCATTAATTGCTTTCCTGTCAGAATACCTCTTGTGGTCACAGCATGCACCACCCACCCCTCTGCACACTTGGGAGGAAGATGACAGAAAACAAGCAGGGGCTTTGGAGTCAGTTCTGAGTTCAAATCCTGATACTACTGCTTACTCACCGTGCGCCCTTGGATGCTTAACCTCACTGAGCCTGACTCCTTATTATAAAAAGGAGGACAGCAATGTCTTTATCACAGGATGGTTCTGAGGGAAAGCAGGCTAGAGGATGGTCATCCACTCCACGATATCAGATCTAATGCCTGGAACCTGTAAATCATTACCTTATTTGAAAAATGGGTCTTTGCAGAAGTTATGGGACTTGAGATGGAGAGATCACCATGAATTACCACCAGGATAGGCCTTAAATGCAATCACATATATCCTTCATGTGCAATCCACATGTAAGAAGGAAGCTGAGGGAGACGTGACACAGAACAGAGGGGAAGGCACACAGAAGAGGAGGAGCTCCGTGACCACAGAGGCAGACTAGAGTGATGTGGTCCCAAGACAAGGAACCCGGCAGCCATCAGAAGCTGGAGGATACAAGGGACAGAGTCTTCATAGAGCCTCCTGAGGGGGCACAGCCCTGCTGAATACTGATTTCCGACTGCTGGCCTTCAGAACTGAGAATGAACTTCTGTTGTTTTAAACCATCAAGTTGGTGGTAATTTGTTACAGCAGCCACTGGAAGCTATGAAGTGACACGGTGAAAGGCACGGCATGACTAAACACACAGTAAATGTGAGCTCCTTTTCCATTTGCACTTAGTCACTACAGGGTTACCCTGTTTTCTTCACAACCATTTCTCTCCCTGGCTGTGACTGCTGAATCCTCAAAAACTGTTAAACTCCTATAGGACAAGGCCCTTATAGCCTCCAAGATGGATATAAAATGGGGCACTCTGGAGTCCTGAGGGGCAGGTGTCAGGTTACCCAAATTCCCAAGACTCTACTGGGACTCCCCAGAACAATCACTGTGTCTTCATTACTTCAGTGCCCAGGTACATGCTGTCGGCAGGTCTTCTGTTTCATTGTCCAGGTAAGCAGGTGAATCAAGAAATGCACCTGTGATTATAGAATGGCTGGCTTTGTACACAACACCTTTTAGGGCTGTATCAAAATAAATCGGTCCCTTTCAAAAAGTTAACTTCCTCATTCCCTGGCCAGCCCCTCCTAACCCCCACTTCCCCCAGGAGAAAGAAAAAAACCTAAAGCAAGCAGAAATTTCACATATGTAGTCTGAGGAGATTGGCTGTTTTCAAAAACCCGAAGAAGCTGACCAAGGACATTTGAGGTCCTGTGACACTTATCAGAGAAGTGAGTATTAAGGTATTAATGGCATGGACTTTGTTTTCAAGCACGGTGAACAGGCTGTGAAGGGCCAAGGGGTGAAGTAATTAGTGTATGAGCCATATTTTTTCTTTTGCTCTTTATTACTAGCTATATTTATGACTTATAATATGGATCAATTACTTTGGCTCCTTACAGTCTGAATTTTCAGACTATCAAAGATGGCATTTTTCTGGGGTTCCTTAGCAGTCTGTTCTCCCACGCAGGTGGGGGCAACACTGTTTCCAAGGACACACATGAACCACAGAGACTGCCTGGCCCCCAGCACGCACCCCAGTGCCTCTGAGACATGCTGCCCCCGATCCCATTCATTTTACCTGTGAACATGAGGGCTGTGATGGTAGCGAATGCAAAGACCACCATCCCCAGGATGTTGAAGGCCAGGCCGATCTCGGCCACCCAGGTATCAGCGAGGCAGGTCTGTAGCAGCCGTAGACCCAGCAGGCTGGTGAGGTACGGGAGGTGCTGAGCTGTAGAACCATAGCCAATGAGCTGGGAATCCCAGCAGAGGGGTGCACTCAGCTCATACAGGGTCAGGATATCCTGGGCCCCGAAATGCACAGTGATCACCACGAAGATGGCCAATGAGTACAGAGCTAAATGCTTCCTGGACTTCTCCAGGGCCGGAGCCACGTAGAGCCGGACAATGGAGCGGTGGTGCTGGAGTGTAAAGAGCCGGGCAGGCTTTGGATCCTTCACTGTCTCACCAAAGCAGAACGCTGCGTAGAGAACCATGGCTATCAGCAAGGCCAAGGCCAGCCAGAAAGGGTTAGCATAGCCCTGGGCCCGGAGCCAGTGGCCCCCGAGGAGGCTGGCCAACATCCCTGCCACCCCGATGCACGCTTCCAGCAGGGCCATTCGGAAGGTGCGGCTCTGGGTGGAGCTAACATCTGCCACGGAGGCGAAGCCAGCAGCCAGGATGCCGCTGAAGTCACCAAAGAAAGCACAAAGGATGCGGCCCAACACGAAGTAGCCGACGTGGAGCTCCAGCTGCACCACAAAGATGGACACCACGGCCTGAAGCAGCAGGCCGAAGGAGGCCAGCACCAGCAGCGGGCGGCGACCCACGCAGTCACTCCAGGACCCCAGCAGGGTGGACGAGAAGAGCCCCACCAGGAAGCCGCCCAAGTTCATGTAGAGGGTCCAGTGGGAGGTGAGGGTGTCCACTTCCTGTGGGGGCACAAACCTTACCACGGCGCTGTTCTTGGCCCCTGGGTTGTCCAACCCCAAAAAATCTCCACCCTGGGAGCTCTGGGGAGGAGGCCTTTCTTTGGAGTCATAAACCTCTGAAATATCTTGGCACAACTTTCTCAAAACCTGGCATTAGAGGGCAGGTATGGGAAATGGGCCAAATTCTCCTCCCGCAGCTTTACCCTCTCAAGGCCATGCTTTAGCTCTATCAATCTTTGGGCAGCCCCCCAACATCGCTGTTCTCTGTCAGGCCCCTCACTTTGCTCTGGCCGGCTCACCGTCCACTAACCACGCCCCAACTGTTTACACAGGCCCGGGCCCCTCAGCTGCACCCCATCCTCCAGCCAGGTCCCCGCCGCCTGCTGCGCTCCTCGCCGGCCCCTGGCTCCTCCCCGCCGCTGCTACCTGCATGAGGGGGTTCACGCTGTGGTTGCGGCAGTTCCCCCGGTCGCGGGTGCCATTGTAGCCCACGTCGGCACTGAAGCGGTGCCACAGATACTGAGTGGTGAGCGGGCCCTGCAGGACCAAGGCGAAGTTGGCAAGGAAGATGAGCGGCTCCACCGGGCCGCGGCACAGCCCAGCCGTGGCTGAGCGGCCGCGGGGCTCGCCCGGGGGGCCCGCGTGCCCCTCCATAGGCGCACGCGCCGGGAATGGCACAAAGCGGGACGCGGGCCCGGCGCGCGACTCACTGCTCCGGACGTGGTGTGCAAGACCCGGCCGGCGCAGTCTGCGCCTGCGCCAAACGTCCCTTTTTAAATGTTGGGCGGGGCAGAGCCTGGGGGCGGGGCCTGAGGCCCCGGGCCCGAGTTCCCCTCCCTCTCGCCCCGCCCCGCACCCCCGGCCCACAGGATGACCTCACCTGTAAATTGTGCACGGATTCCGCCCTGCAGCCCTCCCCCCACACCCGGACCCAGGAACACGCATAACAATGAGAGGAATATCAGTAATTAATATTTGATAAGCGCTAACCACGCGCTGGGCACGCTACTAAATTGCGTGCGTTAATCTCCCTCCAGTCATTTAGGCTAGCCAATCTCCAGGTGAGGAAACAAGGTCATCGGGCACTGGAGGCCCAGCTGGAAGAATACATGATTGCTGATCAAGGAAGAACACCTTGAGCCCGACTGCCTGGGTTTCGATACCACCTCTCTTGGGCATGTCATTCACCTCCCTGGCCCTCAGTTTCTTTATCTGTAAAATGGAATGCCGACAGAACCTACTTCAAAAAGGGTATTGTAAAGAATGGTGTCTGGTACATTATAAGTGCTATTATTGTCATTAACAGGGTGTCGCTCTGTGCCTGCCAGAGGGTCATTTCTTGGGCTTGTAGGTTCTGCAGTCCCTTTAGAAGAGCAGAGGGCTGGCGATGGAGGGCCTGGGAGGGCCTTGGGTGTGGAAGAAATATATAGGAATGTGGGCGGAAGGCTGTCACCTGCCCAGCTCCTGTTGCCTCTGCTACATTTTCTGTAAAACAGGATTAGAGTTGCCTGCCCTACCCATACATCATTTATTCACTCATGCAATCATTCATTCAGTACACTTATCCAGTGCCTCTTGGGTGCCAGTCCCCCTGGCTGTGGGGCTCTGGGAACACAGTGAAGGAAATAGACACAGTGCCTACCAGAACCCTGAATTTCCGGGAATAGCGGGGAAGAGAAAATCCAAGAGAATGGATGGTGGTAATGGTAGCCCACCATTGTGAAGGCAGTTAACACCACTGAATGTAAATTTGAGAGTAAAGATAGAGATTTTAGGTTGTATGTTACCAGAATAGAATGTAAATACAGAACATGGAACTGACAACATGAATTCGGCAGTGAATGCAAATGTAAACTTTGGACTGTAGATAACAGTATAATTAAAATTTTTTTTCATCAATTTTAACAAAGGTACCACATTAATGCAAAATGTTGATAACAGTGAAACCTGTGAGGGGCAGTATGTGGGAACTGTACTTTCTGCATGCTTTTTCTGTAAACCTACAATTGCTCTAGTGAAAAGAGAGAGAAAAAGATTATCAAAGAATCCAACTAATCACTAAAATTCCAACTGTGGAAAGTGCTTCAAAGCAAAGGAGTGTGAGCCTTCGAGGATGCTGATTCAGAGGCCTGGCCTAGTCTGTGGGGAGCAGAGCCAAGAAAGGCCACCTTCCCTGAGGACTGGGCAGCCCAGCAGAGAGCTGGAGGCAAGTCCCATGCCATGTCCCACAGGCCTGATCGGTGGGGCCTGGGTGGCCCCATTTCTGGCCACTGTGGCTGTGCATGGACTTTTCACTGGCCTATCGACCGTCTCGGAGCAGGAAGGAGGCCCAGGCTCAGAATAGTAAGTGCTGGCTTGATACCAGTTGACTGAATGGCCCTGCCCCTCCTCCCCCTACCTGCTACACAAAGGTTTGACCTAGTTAGGTCAGCTGCAGTGAGGGAGGGGTTTATTTCCTAGATAAAGAAACTGAGGCTGGGAGAGATGAGGCCAATGTCCCACAAGTGGGAGTGGGACAGGGTAAGGCTCATCCCAGAGCTGGAGCCTTGGAGCCTGCAGAGCCCAGTAGACTGGAGACCTCTTGTGACTCCTTCAAAGCATAACTCCCTCAGGTTACTACTTCTCTGCTCAAAACCATCCAATGGTTTCCATTTCACTCAAAGTAAAACCCAAGTCTTTATGGAGGCCCTAAGGCCATCTGTTCCTTCTCTGACCCTCTTCCCTACTCCATCCCCTTTGATCTCTTTGCTCCAGCCACACTGGCCTGGAGCCATGACATGCCCAGCATGCTCAGCAGGCTCCTGCCTCAGGGTACTTGCACTTGCTGTTCCCTCTTCCTGAAATGCTTTTCCCCCAGGTATCAATTTGACTGGCTCCCTCACTTCCTTCAGGTCTCTGCTAAAATATCACCCGACCTCCTATGTATAACACTGATTTTCCCCATCTCCTGCCACTCCCTTACCCTGCTATATTATTTTTTTCATAGTATTTGTCACCATCTGAATTATTACAAATCTCTTGTTTCTTCATTTGCTCTTTCCTTTTACTAGAAGTCATCGTGACGGGGGCTTTGTTTGCTTCACTTCTGTATCCCAGCAGGTAGAATAGAGCCTGGCACTTGGTGGGTACTCAGAAGATGTTCGTTACATGAAGAAACGAACTCCTTTGAGCCTCAAGGAGGATGGATTCCCCGGCTGGAGCCTCAGACCACACTGGGAAGGTTGCCAAAGTCGAACTGCACTGGAGGATCCCAGAGTCCGAGAATCTCTTCATCACTTATTTATCTACCTTTTCCGTCCTTTGCAAATCCCAGACATCAGTCTTTTCACCCCTACATATTTTAGTATGCATCCTTAAAATATGTAGACATTTTCTCACATGAGCACAATGCTGTCACACCTTAAAATGTAACAATAATGCTTTGGTATCCGCTAATACTGGTATTCAAGAGTGTCTTAAAAATGTCTTTTTATGATTGGTATGTTTGAATTGAGATCCAAACACGCCCACACATTGCATTTTAAGAGCTTGTCATGGCTCTTAAGTCTCTTGTTCTGGAACAGTCTGTCCCAGGTCTTCATCAACCTCCTGCTTTTCCATGCAGCTGACTTGTAGAAATCATCTGTTTTAATGGTTTGAAAAATCATGTGCATGTTGGATATTACTCAGGTGTAAAAAAATTAAACATTTATATCATAAATAGGGATTTTATAACTTTTTTTTTTTTTTTTTTTTTAGCTCTAGGAATAGCCTCCACCATAGGACATGTAAATCTTTTGCTCAGATTTTGTACCCTTGTCTTTCACAGCATGTAAGAAATAAGGCACTGCCTGTAGTGGAAAAAAAAAATAGGTCAACGGAAAAAAGTGGCCTACTATAAGGTGGGTGAGTGTCCTGAAAAAGGAGATCAAAGAGAACGAAGGAGTTTGGTAATTTATCCGTTCCAGAGTGAGAAGCATTGTATCAAGCAGACACAAGCATTCACTTGGCATCTCCCTTGTGCCAGGTGCCCTGGATACATCAGAAGACAAGACAGACCCTGCCCTTTACTTGCTCGGTCTGTATAAGTATCATTACAAGTCTCCCCACTCACCCTTCCAGCCTCCAGGGTCCTTGCCAGCAGGGGAGGTGCCCTTTGATTGGCACATGTACTCTGGTCCTTGAAAAGAAAATCTACTGAAGGTTTTTAAAGTTTGTTTCCCTACTGGGAGTTGACACATTGGTATTTGGACTTCTGAGGCAGACCTTTATAAGTTTAGTTACTGCACGTCAGCCCCTGAAATCCAGATGTCACTGGCTGTCCTGACAAATTGGGACATTTGGGGCCATAGGATGGGGCAACTGCCTAAGGTTCTCTGCCAACGCCAAAATGGCTCTTTCGGAGGACCGGCTGCCCACACGCAAGTGAACGTCTTAATCTGGTGAGGGAAGCCTTCTGGGAGCCTTTCTCTTCCTCTCCTCACCCTGAGCCCAGTGCCACTCCACCACCCCACTAGCCCAGCCCACCCCAATCCCTGTCAAGTTATTCCAGCTATCTCCTAACCTGCCTCTGTATTCTGACTTGGCTCTGCTTCCAAATCTTTCTCTGCAAAGATCTTTTAAAACTGCAAATCCAATTTTGTCATACCCTACTTAAAAACCTTCCATGGCTCCACGGCATGACAGCTGAGGCTCTTTCTGATCTGGTGCCAGCTCCTTCCCTCTTGGGCCCCACTCCAGGCAGGACCCTAAGTCTGCCCCCTTCCAGCCGTGGAGGCTGCCTCTGCCCCAACCTGCCTGTTTGCTGGAGTAACTCCTACCTACTCCTCCTTCTAGACTCATCTCAGATATCCCTTCTTCCAGGAAGCCCGGTCCCCATCTGGAATAGGAACTGAGCCCTGCAACTTCCCCATTGAGATTCTGGCCTATTAATTCTCTGAAGGAGGGAATTATGTCTCACCTCATCTAGCAGTGCCCAACATGCCATGAGGAATTGTTGGATGACTGAAAAAGTGATTTTGTAAGAAAGCATGCCAGGAAGAACAACTCTGCTCCTTCAACGACCCCTCCTTTGACGGAATTTCTGGATTCCTCCTCATCGTGGCCTTTCTTGCAAAAGCAGAGCACTCCCACAAGACAAGCGTGAGTGTCACCTGGCTTGTCCAACTTCTATGTGCTCGTTAATGACACCATAATTGAGGGGAGGAGGGACTGTCTCATTGTCCTGCTGGTTCCTGCTCTGTTGTTCTTGGGAATCCCCAAGCTCTTGCCACATGCTCTGCTCCTGGGTCCATTTTCACCATCTGGCGCATTTGCAGGTGTTTTGGATCTATTGTCAGGCCTATACAAGTATACTTTACATGTGACACCACATTGTTAGATTCAGCCCATCCATTTCACTCAGCATTCTCCAGCTGCAAGGAACAGAAAAAAAATCTGACTGTGTATTTTCCAAGGAATTTATTTGATGCCTCTGGAAGGGGATCTAAGAATAGATATGCTGAATAACCAGATAGCAAGCAGAACAGGAATCAGGACAGTTCTGGGAATCCAGGCAGCAGGAACCATCAGACACTGTCTATGGGATGTTGCTGTTAGAAAGAATCAGTTGCAACCCAATTCTATTGATCTACTCAGTAGTCCAGTTCCCAGACTGGCTGGCCTGGCTGGGTCACGTGCTCACCCCTTGGAGCCTGACTGACTGTCCTAGTGGAGCAGGCAAAGCAAGATGCTATTATCAGAAGGTGGGCTGATGGCTAGTTATGAGAAATACTGATATCCTAACAGAAGGCTAGGCTGTTTTCATAACTTGGGCAAATTCTAGAGCTAAAGGAAACCAGAATGAGGAAGATGCTGTGCAGTGTGCAAAAGGTAACCTTGGGTCAGGCTCCAGCAGGTTCTACCCAGGGCTCTCCTCTGAGCAGCAGAACCCTGAAGCAGGTGGTCCCACAGGCAGCTGAGCAGCAGAGTGTGATTCTAGACGTCTGTTCCGAACAGGTCCCACCAAGAGACAGGATAGGATTTATGGGGTGGGCATGACGTCAGCACTCACTGTCCCGTAGATAATGCTAGAGACCCGGTCTCAGCAGCAACACTGATTCCAACCCCTGAGGTCCGGATCTTTCCCTGCTTTCTGCTGACTAGGAGACTCAGCAGGGGCTGTCTTCTGTCCTTGTGAATGTTCCTGATGAGCTTCCTAGCCAGACCTGGCCCAAGCTGCTCTTGCTAGCCTCCTGGTGATTATACCTGATGTCACAGGTTTCTCCAGTCTCAGAAAAAAAGTCCTCGATCTGCAGATAGGGACCCAGCTATACATCTGAGTTCAGCAGATTAAGCAAGCATATTTTCCAAACAAAGAGTTGTCAAGGCAGGAGATTATTTTTTTTATTCTAACATTTGTTTCCCCTATTATTTATTTTTATTCCATATGTTCTACTCATCTGTTGACAAGGTAGATAAAAGGGGCATCAGACACAAGGTTTTCACAATCACACAGTTACATTGTGGAAGCTATATCATTATACAATCATCCTCAAGAAACATGGCTACTGGAACACAGCTCTACATTTTCAGGCAGTTCCCGCCAGCCTCTCTGTTACGCCTGAACTTAAAAGGTGATATCTACTTAATGCGTAAGAATAACCTCCAGGATAACCTCTCGACTCTGTTTCGAATCTCTCAACCATTGACACTTTGTCTCATTTCACTCTTCCCCCTTTTGGTTGAGAAGGTTTTCTCAATCCCTTCATGCTGAGTCTCAGCTCATTCTAGGATTTCTGTCCCACATTAAGGCAGGAGATTCTGATGGGCTGTTTTTGTAATGATAAGTCCTATAAAGCTATAAATGAGCAATTACATCTAACAGGCCACATTATAAGTCATCCACATTGAAACGAATAGAAATATGTAATACCAGGACTGTCCTAGAATGTTGCAAATGTCAATCATGGTTCAGTAAACTTCCAGGAGACCACTCTCTTGGCTCTGTGGGGTTTTATGTTGGGGAGAAAAGGACACACTGTTGAAATGTTATCCAGTCAACACATCACATGCCCTTCCACCGGGAACTTCTTTCTCAATGTACAGATCTTAATTCCTGGGCTTCCCTGACCACACCAAAGTTCTCATTCTTCTCCAGATTTGATTTCCAACACCCCTTCCCATCAGCCTTTGATTCCCTCATCTGCTTCTTTTGAGCTCCCTTGTTTTGGACATCCCCAGAAGCCAGTCTGTACCTTATTTATCAATTTTTCCTTTTATGGATCCTACTCCTGGTGTCAAGTCTAAGAACTCTTTGCCTAATTCTAGGTCATGAAGATTTTTCCTCTATTTTGTCTAAAGTTTTATAGTTTAACCCTTTATATTTAAGCCCAGAGTCCATTTTGAGTTAATTTTGGTATAAAGTGTGAGGTTTAGATTGAGCTGCTGCTTCTTCTTCTTCTTCCTCTTCCTCTCCTCCTCCTCCCTCCCCTCCTCCTCCCTCTTCTTCTTTTGCCTATGGATGTCCAATTGCTCCAGCACCATCTGTTGAAAACACCATCCTTCCTCCATTGAATCACTTTTGCACCTTTATAAAAAATCAGTTGGGAGCGGTGCAATGGTGGCCCAGTAGCAGAATTCTCACCTGCCATGCTGGAAACCCGGGTTATCAGTTGGGCACATTTGTGTGGATGTACTTATAGGTTCTCTATTCTGCTCTATTGATCTGTGTGTCTATCCCCCATCAATATTACATAGTCTTTATTACTGCCACTATAACTCTTGAAATAGGGTAAACTGATTCCTCCCACTTTCTTTTTCTTTTTCAAAATTGCTTTAGTCATTCTAGCTCCTTTGCCTCTCCATAAAAATTTTAGAATAAGCTAGCCCATATCTACAAAAACTGTTTCTAGGATATTGATAGGAATTACCTTTCCAGTATGTTAATTTGGGGAAAATTGGGGTCGTTACAATGTTGAGTCTTCCAATCCATGAATATGATATGTCTTTCCATTTATTTAAATCTTCTTTGGTTACTTTCATCAGCATTTTGTACTTTTCAGCATACAAGTTATGAATCAATTTCATTAGATTTATACCTGTCTTTTCTTTTTATTGAACAATTGTCAATGACACTGTACTTTTAATAATTTCAATGTCCATGTAGTCATCACTAGTTTTGCTGTTTTGAAACTGTTATGTACCCCCAGAAAAGCCATGTTCTTTCAATCCTGATCCACCCTTGTGGGGCCAGACCTATTGTTTGGGGTGGGACCTCTTTATTAAGTTATTTCCATGGAGATGTGACGCACCCAATAGTGGGTATGATCTTTTGATTAGACGGAGATGTGACTCTGCCCATTCAAGGTAGGTCATGATTCATTTTCTGGAGTCCATTAGAAGGGAAACACTTTGGAGAAAGTTTAGGTGCAGACATTTGGAAATGCTCAGAGTGCCAACACACTGATGCTTGGAGAGTTCTTAGAAACCAGAGCCCAGCAGACGTGGCCATGTGATGCTAAGAAAAGATCCACAGTGCTGAAAAGCCAGAACCTGGAGAGAGCCAAGGGAAGCTAAGAAAAAAAATCCAGAGTTTGACCTAGAAAAGCTAAGCAAGGACATCAGACACCAGCCATGTGCCTTCCCAGTTGACAGAGAAATCCCAGATGCCATTTGGTCTTTCTTCAGAGTCAAGATATCTTTCTCTGGATGCCTTAGTTTGGACATTTTTAAGGCCTTAGAACTGTAAACTTGCAACTTAAATCCCCTTTATAAAACCTGATTCATTTCTGGTATGTCGCATTCCGGCAGCCTTAGGAAACTAAAACATTAGCATATGGAAATATAATTGAATTTAGTGTGTTTCTCCTGTATCCAATCCTTGATGAACTCACTTATTAGTTTTAGAAGGCTTTTGTAGATTATTTGGGATTTCTGATGTACAGAGTCTTGCCATCTGCAAATATGGACCATTTTATTTATTCCTTTCTGATCCATATAAATTTATTTCCTTTTCTTGCTTTAGTTTGTTGGCTAAAACTTCCAGTTCTATGTTGAATAATAGTGTTTAGAATGAACATCCTGGTCTTAGGAGGAGAATATTCGGTCTTTAACCATTAAGTATCATATAGGCTATAGGGGTTTTGTAGATACTCTTTATTGAGTTGAGAAAGTTCCTCTCTGTTCCCATTGTTCTAAGAGTTTTCATCATAAACGGGTGTTGAATTTTGTCAAATACTTTTTATAAATCAATTGATTTGATCATGTGACCTTTCTTCTTTAGCCTGTTAGTATAGTAGATTATATTATTAATTTTCAAATATTGAGTCAGCCTTGCATCCCTGGAATAAACCCCTCTTGGTCATGGTGTATAATTCTTTTTATATATTGCTGAATTCTATCTGATAATATTTTGTTAAAGATTTTTGCATCTATATTCATAAGGGATATTGGTCTGCAGCTTACTTTTTTGTACTGCCTTTGTCTGGTTTTGCTATCAGGGTAAAAGTAACTTCATAAAATGAATTTGTAAGTTTTCCTTTCTCTTCTATTTTCTGGGAGAGATTATGTATAATTGATGTTAATTGTTCTTTAGACATTTGTAGATTCCCCCAGTGAAACCATCTGCACCTTGAGATTTCTTTTAGGGAGTTGTAAATTCAAAATCGATTTCTTTAATAGCTATAGGACTATTCAAAATTTCTATTTCATATTGGGTGAGTGTAGTGATTTCTGCTTGGCAAGGAATTGGTCCATTTCATCTAAGATGTCAAATTTATATGTTGAGTTGTTCATAGTATTCACTTATCTTTTGACATCTGCAAGGTCCCATAATAATATCCCTTGTTTCATTCATGATATAGGTAATTTGTGTCTTCTCTGTCAGTCTTGCTAGAGGTTTGTCAGTTTTATTAACCTTTTGAAAGAACAAGTTTTTTGCTTCCTTGATTTTCTCTATTGTTTTCTGTTCTAGTTTGCTAGCTGCCAGAATGCAACACACCAGAGATGGATTGGCTTTTAATAAAAGGAGATTTATTCCATTGGTTCTTCAGAGGAAAGGCAGTTAACTTTCAACTGAGGTTCTTTCTTACGTGGGAAGGCACAGGGTGATCTCTGCTGGCCTTCTCTCCAGGCCCCTGGGTTCCAACAACTTTCCCCAGAGTGATTTCTTTCTGCATCGCCAAAGGCCTGGGCTGAGCTGCGAGTGCTAAGGTGAGGTATGCCAAGCTGCTTGTGCCACGTTGCTTATGCCAACGGGCTGTGCTACGTTGAGCTGTCTCATTTAATCACCAGCCAATTAAATCAAACATCATTCATTACAGCAGGCATGCCTCTTAGCCAACTACAGATGTAATGAGCAACAGATGAGGTTCACCTACCATTGGCTCATGTCCACAGCAACCGAACTAGGTACCTTCACCTGGCCAAGTTGACAACTGAATCTAACTACCACATTTTCTGTTTTCAATTTCAGAGATTTCTGCTCTTTATTATTTATTGTCTCCTTCCTTCTCATTACTCTGGGTTTATTTTACCCTTCTTTTTCCAGGTTCTTGATGTGGGAGCTTAGTTATTCATTTGAGACTTTTCCTCTTTACTACTGATGGCATTTAGAACTTTTAGCACTACTTTAGCTTTGTTCCACACATTGCAATATGCTGCAATGTATTTTGTTTTTTTCAGTTGTGTATTTTTAAATTTCCTTTGAGACTTCCTCTTTGACACATAGATTATTCAGAAGTGCGTTGTTTAGTTTCCAAGTGTTTAGACATATTCATGTTATTGTTCTCTTGTTGATTTCTGGTTTAATCCCATTGTGGTAGAGAATATACTGTATGATTTCAATGGTTTTAAATTTATTGAAGTTGTTTTATAGCTCAGGATATGGTCTATCTTGGTATATGTTGGATAAGCTCTTGAAAATAATGTGTATTCTGCTATTGTTGGATAATGTATTCTATACAAAGTGCCAACTGGATCCCGTTGGTTGATGGTTGTGCCGGTTTGGAATTGTTATGTACCTAGAAAAGGCCATACTCTTTTAATCCATTCCTGTGGGTGCAGACCCATTGTGGGTGGGACATTTTGGGTAGATTCTTTCAATTGCGATGTGACCCAGCCCATTCAAGGTGGGTCTTAATTCTTTACTGGGGTGCTTTATGAGAGGATAGAGGACAGAAAAAAACAAAAGAGAGCTCAGAGAGAAACACCCAGAAAAGTCTGAAGAAGCTTAGGGGAAAGGCTCTTGGAGAAAGCTTAGAGAGAAAAGTCCCAGAGAAGCAAGCAAGGTCCGCAGAAGCTCAGAGAGGAGGCCACTGGAACCAGGAACTGAAGGCAATGACCTGGGAGCAGAGGACCCCAGACACTGGCCATGTGCCTTGCTCTCTGACACGGGAATGCCAGATGCCAGCAACCTTTCTTCAGAGAAGGTATCATCTTGTTGATGCCTTAATTTGGACATTTTCATGTCCTTAGAATTTTAAATTTGTGAACTAATAAATCCCCATTGTAAAAGCCAACCCATTTCTGGTATATTGCACGTTGGCAACTTTAGCAAACCGAAACAATAGTGTTATTCAATTCTTTTATGTCTTTGCTGATTTTCTGTCTAGTCATTCTATCAGTTTCTCAGAGAGAGGAGTTGGAAGTAGGAGAAGGATATAATGTTAAGGCATCTACAAGCTTTATGACTTTGGGCAACTCAATTAAGCTGCTTTCTTAAGTCTATTTTCTCATCTCTGAAATGAGGACAAAATACTAACTCTCAGGATTATTGGGAGGATTTAAATAATGAAATAAAGGCCCCAGCAAGTGCCTGTCACTGGGTAGAGGTAGTAGTATCTTAATCAATAGGGTTTAACTGACCAGACACCTAGGGAGAAAGCATCCAGAGAGGGAAGGTACTTGAGAGGGCATCAAGACATTTTTAATGCATGGTCCATTCTGCCTAGGGTCAGGTCCATCCCTACAGTGGTCTCTCAGTCCATTCAGCCTGAGCTGCTCGATGCTCCTATGGGCCTACTCTAAAAGATCTTGGAAGTCAAAGAATATCTGCCAAATGCATTTTCAATTTCCAAGGTGCAGTTCTTTAAACCATAAATCTATCACTGAGAAATAAGTAAAAATATTTAGAAACATTACTTAGTATCTAGGAAATTTAACCTGTTTAAGTTTCCTAGGCTGCTCAAAGAATATGCCATGAAATGGGTCAGGTTAAATAATGGTAATTTATTTGCTCATGGTTTTGACGCCAGAAAAATGTCCAAATCAAGGCATCATCAAGGCAATGCTTTCTTCCCAAAGACCAGTTGCCAGCAATCCTTGACTCCTCTATCACAGGGCAAAGCACATGGGGCATCTGCTGGTCTCTCCCTTCTCCTCCAGGTTTTGTTGTGGGTGCAGACCTGTTGTAGGGTGGAAACTTTTGTTAGGTTGTTTGCATGAACACGTAACATATCCAATTGTGGGTGTGATCTTTTGATTAAACAGAGATGTGACTGTCCATTCAAGGTAGGTCTTGATTAGTTTACTGGAGTTCTTTAAAAGGGGGAAGATATTTTGGAGAAAGTGCAGATACAGATGTTCGGAGATGCTTGGAGTGCTGACACAGATGCTTGGTTAGGCAATTCAGAGAACAGATGCCTAGACACAGATATTTGGAGATGCAGAGCTCAGCAGATATCACCATGTGCCTTCCCATGAGATGCTAAGCAAAGACTCACAGAACTGAAAAGCCAGAACCTGGAGAGCACCAGGGTAAGCTAAGAGAAGAAATTCAGAATTTTCCCCAGAGAAGCTAAGAAAGGACCAGCAGACACCTACTTCATGCCTTCCCATGTGACAGAGGAAACTCAGATGCCATCTGGCTTTTCTTTGGACTCAAAATATCTTTCTCTGGATGCCTTAGTTTGGATGTTTCTATGGCCTTAGAACTGTAAACTTGTAACTTAATAGATTTCCTTTATAAAAGCCAATTCATTTCTGGTATATCGCATTCCAAGCAGCTTTAGCAATCTGAAACACTGGGTGATACCAATATAGTCTCCAAAACTGGAAGAACACATAAATCTATTTTGCTAACTATTAGGATAGTGGTTCCTCTTGGCAGGGCATTGGGGAAAGGCAGTAACTGGGAGACTGCACTAAGGAAGCTTCTAGGGGGCTGTTTATGTTCCTCATGTGTGTTTACTTGGTGGAAATCCATTGAACTGTACACTTACAGTTTGTGCACTTTTCTGTATATATATTTTAATCTCATAAAAAATTAAATCATTTTTCCATTACTTGTACCTTTTAGCTGCCCTGATGTTTCTGCATTGCTTCCTCCCAAATCCCCTGCCTTCAATCCTTCTTGATACCAGTCACCCATACAGGATTTTTTTTCTTCCCCTCCCTTTTTTTCCTACCACTCCAATCTTGTTATTTCACTCCCTACCCAGCCAATCTCTTTGTCATTCCTGCAAAAATTTTCCTATCTCTTCTCTCTGGTTCTTTCCTCAGTGATTCCTCCAGTTTTCATGATAAGGCCAGAGGATGGAGAGAAGAAAAAATATTGGTAAGGCAGTCCTTCAAGGGGATGGGGAGGAGGTAATAAGCTGCCAATAGTTTTAATATTTTAACAATTTTTGTCCCTCGAACAAATAAGTCATGTTCAGGTGTTTCACAGCCTTGCTAAGATCTTGCTACCGGTTGCTGTTTTGGTTTGGTTACTGGGTTACCACACAATAAATTTTACGGATAGTGTGCTTCAGGTGTGACCTGATCCAGAGGCTCAGAAGACAGCTTCAGGATCAAGGATCTATACTTACTTCCGCTTTTCTCCGGGCTGGTTTCATTCATGCAGGATGGAAGCAGCAGCTCCTGGTTTAGAACCTCCCCTCCTCCATAATAGAAACAGAGCTCTTTCAAAAGGGTTCCAAGAAACTTACTAAAATTAAGTCTCAGTAACCTAGTTTGAGTCCTATCCCTATCATGATGACCAGTAGAAGGAAACATTCTGATTAGCCAGGCCCATGCCCCACCCCTGGATCTGTGGCATGGGAAATACTCCACTGCCATTGCATAGACTGAGTGGGGGAAGACAGATTTCTCAACAGAAACCAAAAAGGAGGGGAGTGAATGCTTGACAGGCAAAAAAGCAAATGTTCTCTACTCCTGACCTCTCCTTTGAATTCTATCTTACTTGATAGATAGATAATAATTTAGACAAAGTGATTGTATAAAAAGTAGCATTAAGGTGGGTATTGATCAGGACTCAGTGGGTGGCAGCAGACACCAATGTCAGCTAACTTAAACAGAAATGCACTAGAGGGTCATTGAGGGGTTCAGAGAATTCCCCAGAAGGCTGGAAAGCCAGACTTAGAAAATAAACAGGAACCACAGCCAAAGTTTACCTAAGAACTGTCTGGTTGGGACACAGCTAGTCACCACTGTGACTGGGACATTGCTGGACATGAATTCTGCTGTTGACACACCACTGGACACTGATCCCCTGAATAGAATGTGCTCTGCCTCTTCTATCCCCAGACATAAAACTATATATTTGGCAGATGCTTTAGCCCAGCTCACAAACCCCATTCCAACTTGCTTCTAGCTTGCCCTCCTGTATTATAGAAAACAGAAGAGCCTACATTTCCCAGACTTCCATGTAGCTGCAATGACCTAGGATAGGGTGAAAGTTGAAAAGCAGTAAGATGCCAAATCCCCTCTGCTATTGTGTACCATGTGTGACTGACCCTCCTACAACCAGTAGAATATTGTTGGTTTTTTTTTTAACTTTTTTTTTACTGTGTAATATAACAAATATACAAAGCAAACAAAGGAAAGAGCAATGGTTTTCAATGCACTCTTCAACAAGTAGTTACAGGACAGATTCCAGAGTTTGTCATAGGCTACCATACCATCATCTCAGATTTTTCCTTCGATTGGAGGCTAGAAGGAATGAATATGTTTTTATCATCACAATTGACTTTTTTTTCTTTTTTGTGAAAAATAACATTTATACAAAAAAGCAATACATTTCAAAGCACAATGCAACATTAGTTGTAGAATATATTTCAGAGTTTGGTATGGGTTACGATTCCACACTTTTATGTTTTTATTTCTAGCTGCTCTAAGATACTAGAGACTAAAAGAAATATCAATATAATGATTCAGCAATCATACTTGTTTGTTAAACCCTACTTTCTCTATATAACTCCACCATCACCTTTGATCTTTCTATCCCACTCTTTAGGGATATTTGGGCTATGGCTATTCTAATTTTTTCATGTTGGAAGGGCTGTGAATAATATGAGGTAGGAAGATAGAACTAGCTGATGTTCTGATGTTCTGGAGAGGCTGGGCCCTCTAGAGTTCAGGACTTATCTGGTTCAGGGACCCATCTGGAGATTGTAGTTTCTGGAAAATTACCCTAGTGCATGGAAACTGTGTAGAATCCTCTATATTGCCCTAAGTGTTCTTTTGGATTGGTTGGAATGGTTTTGGTTGGGGTTTGGCAAGTTATAGTAGGTAGCAATGTCTAACTGAAGTTTGTGTAAGAGTGACCTCCAGAGTAGCTTCTCGATTCTATTTGAACTCTCTCAGCCAGGTGTGGGGTTATTTTTAAAAGAAGGAACAACAGGTCTTTGGATGGGGCAGACAATTGGCATTTGTAGTCAAGGACTACACTGAAAGGTAGGGTTATGTGACTCTACACCTGGTGAAAGCTGAGATCCTCATCATTTTCCCCCATTGAGTTCCCAGAACATTAGAAGTGAAGCCTATATGCTTTAGTCAAAATTAGAAGTATCTTTTCTGAGGAATCTAAACAACCAAGGTGGAAAGATATAAGGAAGAGACGCTTGGGGTTTCCAAACAAATGACCAATCCAGGTCACCATAATGAAGCACACAGGTCACTCAGCGCATCCAATTTGCTTTTTGGTTCCCTACTCTTAACCAGGAGCAAATGACCATAGATAACCAATATCTGAGAAAAGTCTCTAACATTTCAAGATAGAGAACAAAACAATTAAACAGGGAGTGGAATGGGGGGGGGGTGTGTGGGAGAAGCTCAGATGAAAGAGAAACTATGCAGAAAAAAAGAAAAATTTTTTAAACCCCTATTTAATTTCATCAGAGAAATAAGAGAGTATTGCATCCATGAAACAGGAACAGGACGCTATTAGAAAAAGAGCATTCAAAGAACAAAACTATGAGAGTAGACATGAGAAGCTCAAGAAAAAGTTTAGAAAATCCCCCAAGAAACTGAAAGAAATAGAAAAAGAGATGGAAAGTAGGAGATAAAAGATAAAAAAAAATTAGAGACAGAGTCCAGCAGGCCCCAAATCCAAATAATCTAAAAGAGAGACCATAAAAGCAAAGGAGAAGAAAACGCCAATGAAATGATTCAAGAAAATGTCTCAAAATTGGGGGGTCAGCTTGTAGGTTGACATAGCCCACTGACTGTCCAGCACAATGGCTAAAAGTAGAACCACTCCAAGGCACATAATTGTGATATTTGAGAGTATTAGAGGCAAAGAGATGACCCACAAGTTTCCAAAGGGACAAAACAGTTTTCATAAAATGATCAGAAATCAGAATGACTTTAGACTTCTCAAAAGAGACCTTTGAAGGAAGAAGATAATGGAGCAATAACTTCAAAATTCTGAAGGAAAATGATTTCCCACCTAGAATTCTATAATGAGCCAAACTATCATTCCATTGTGAAGGGAGAATCAGACACTCTCATATGCGCAAGATCTCAAAAAGCTTAAAAACTTCATGCATCCTTTCTCAACAAGCTATTAGAAGATGTCCTCCAATAGGGTAATTAGAGGGTATAAATTAAGAGGTAGGAAGTGGGTACCTGGAACAGGAAATCCAACACAGAAGAGAAGGGAAAGGAATCTCCACAAGGAAAATCACCCAAGGATGACGACTGTGCCCCAGATATAGGAAGCAACCCCTCGTCACTGGCGCATATGGCTCATGAGGCCATCATGTTGAGGACAGTCATCACAGTGTCCTCTTCTGGTGATTGTGCTCCACCAAAAACGGAAGTAAATCACAAAGGAGGAAGGCATGAGATCTGATTCAGGGGAAAGGCAAGGGGAAATTTCAAGGAGACAACAAGGGAAGTCCCAGGATGACAGCTGTGCAGTAGGCTTAAAGAACAACCAGCCCAGGTGGGCCACGGTGGCTCAGCAGGCAGGAATGCTCACCCGCCATGCCAGAGGACCCGGGTTCAAATCCAGGCTCCTGCCCATGTGAAAAAAAAAAAAACAACCAGCCTGGATAGAAGGAGATTGGAGGTCTCCAGGATAGAAGACAGTAAAGGTCTTCAAGACACAATGTGGATGTGACGGATTATCTGATGTGAATACCCTTTTGGAAAATTGTACTAAGTGGCGTTTAGGTAGTGTGAGAAGAGTTAGTAACATCTAAAGAAGACTAAGCCAATGAAAACACAAGGCAATCATAAACTTCAGGAAAAAAAAACATAAGAAAGGTATCTATCGTGATTATCATATACCACAATGCCCAACTGGGAATATTTGCAAAAGCATTTTAATGTAAAAACTGACTATTGAGTCTGCTTAAAATCATAATATAATCATATTTGATTTAAGAGAGCTGAAGCTTTCCAGTATAGTTATATTATAGCTAAATCCTACTCTAATAGGAAGTGGATAGATAATGCAAAAGTTTATGAATAAAATATGAGTATATTTATACTCGGAAACAGGGCTAGTATAAATGTCAAAAGAAATGGCAAAAAGAGTTGAAAATGACTAGCACTAAGGCGTAATAGTAGGTGAGTGGAGAAGGGTATTTTATTTTAAGCTTTTCAGAATTGTTTGACTATTTAAATGTACTATTTTGATAAAATAAAAATTTACTTAGAAATTCCAATCCTAAAGAAGGCAGGAAAAGTAAAAAAGAAACATAGAAGAGTCAAGAAAAATATATTCGCAAAATAATATGATCAGGGACGAGAACAGGCATTTGCACACCGATGTTTGTAATGGCATTATTCACAATTGCCAAAAGATGGAAATAACCCACATGTCCATCAACAGATGAATGGATAAATAAAATATGGTATATACCCAGGACGGAATATTATTGAGTAGTAAGAAGGAATGAAGTCCTGAAGCACACAACAACACGGATGAGCCTTGAGGACATTGTAAGTGAAAGAAGTCAGACACAAAAGGGCAAATATTGTATGATCTCACTGATATGAACTAATTATACTATGTAAACTTATAGACACAAAATATAGAATATAGGTTACCAGGATATAGAATGAGGCTAAAGAATGGGGAGTGGTTGCTTAATATGTGCAGAATGTTTAACAAGGTTAAACTTAAACATTTGGAAATGGACAGAGGTGATGGTAGCACATTGTGAGAATAATTAACAGTGCTGAATGGTATTGTAAATGTGCTGGAAAGGGGAAGTTTAGAGTCATATATGTAACCAGAAGGAAAGTTGGAGGTTAAAACGTGAGAATGTAGAACACAGTGAATCTTGTGGTGGACAATGACTGTGATTAACTGTACAATTATAAAAAAATTTTTCATCAACTACAACAAATGTACAACACTATTATAAGGGATTAATAATAGAGGGGTGTATGGGAAAAATGTACCTATTGCAAACTATGGACTACAATTAACAGTTATATGTTAAAATTCTTTCATCAACAGAAATAAATGTACCGCACCAATACTAAGGGTCAATGATAAGGGGCGATAACCAGTATGGGAAGATTTTTTTTTTTTCTGGAGTAATGAAAATGTTCTAAAATTGCTCATGGGGCCATATGAACAGCTATGTAATGATACTGTCAGCCATTGATTTGTATACTTTGGATGGTTTTATGGTATGTGAATATATCTCAGTAAAATTGCATTAAAATAATAATATGATCAGAATATTTCCAAATGCATTGTTTATCACAACAAATATATATGGACTAAACTCAGTTAAGAGCATGAGATTGGATATTTTTTAAAATAAGAATAAAATCCAGCTATGTGCAATTTGTAGGCAATAAGCCTAAAACACAGGGACCATCTCAAGTTGAAAATCAAAAGATGAAAAACATGCAAGAGGTAAATGCAAGTAAATTGAAGTAAGCATAGCTACACAAATATCAAACAAAATAGACTTTGCACAAATGTCTTTCTAGGGGTAAAGGGGATCACTACACAATGATAAAAGGTTCAATTCACCAAGGGAATCCAATTATGTATACACATAATAAGGTGTATGTAGGGCACAAATGTACAAAACTAAAAAGACAAGTAGACAAACAAGGATACTTGACAGAGATAAATCTCTTTTGTCATTATAAGATATTTAGCACACATTTCTCAGTAAGCTAGAGACCAAGCTAACAAAAAATTCATGAAGATATGGAAAATTTGAACAGCACAATTAGCAAACTAGACATTATATTCAAAACACTATTGAGGGTCGCGGGGCACCCGGCGGGCTCGGGAGCCTGGGGCGCCGGGCGGAGCTGAGCCGTGGCCCCCAGTGCGTGCAGCCGGCCCAGCTGCTGGAGAGGGGAGCCCCGCGCGTGCCGGGGGCGCTGCTGGCGCTCGGAGGCCGGCGACTGCTGCGCTCGTTCAGGGTGCGAGAGGCTCCTGGGTGGCCGGAGCTGCTCTGGCAGGTGGAGGAAGGGTACGGAGGGCTGAAGTGAGGTCCGTCTGCGTGAAGCGGGCGATACCAGGGACCTAACGTATCAGCTCAGTTGGAGTGGGAGCATAAGAACTGACACGTTGTAATTCCGAGGGACGACGTGTGGAATGTGCTGGGTGGAGGAGGAAAAAGGGCCTGAGGAAAGGGGTGTGTCAAGCGAATGAAAAGGGCACAGTGTGCCTTTGAACCTGGGGTGTGGGAGCAAAGGGACCAGTGGGCCAGGCTGGTGGTCAGACCTTCAGTGAAGGTCCTGCTCTGCGTGTCGTAGCCAGGTGTTCGGCACAGATCTACCAGACCAGGACCCTGTGCTAAGGGAGCCTTAGGGACATCAAGAAATGGAAAAGCTGCCTTTGGCAAATGAAGATAAGACAATGTCTACCAACCTAAAATATCTTCCCTTGGGAATTCTGGTCTTTCAGACTACTACCAGTTTGGTTCTAACAATGCGTTTATTCTAGGACTTTAAAAGAGGAGGGACCTCGTTATCTGTCTTCTACTGCAGTGGTTATTGCTGAACTTTTGAAGATGATGGCCTGCATTTTTCTAGTCTACAAAGATAGTAAATGTAGTCTAAGAGCACTGAATCGAATACTACATGATAAATTCTTAATAAACCTATGGAAATGCTTAAACTTGCTATTCCATCAGGGATATATACTCTTCAGAATACTTTATGTGGCACTGTCAAATCTAGATGCAACTACTTATCAGGTTACGTATCGGTTGAAAATTCTTACAACAGCATTCTTTTGTGTCTATGCTTAGTAAAAAATTAGGTGTGTACCAGTGGCTCTCCCTAGTAATTTTGATGACAGGAGTTGCTTTTGTTCAGTGGCCCTCAGGTTCTGAAGAACTTGATTCTAAGGAACTTTCAGCTGGCTCTCAATTTGTAGGACTCATGGCAGTTCTTACAGCATGTTTTTCAAGTGGTTTTGCTGGGGTTTACTTTGAGAAAATTTTAAAAGAAACCAAGCAGTCCGTGTGGATAAGAAACATTCGGCTCAGTTTCTTTGGGAGTATATTTGGATTAATGGGTGTATACATTTATGACGGAGAATTGGTATCAAAGAATGGATTTTTTTCAGGGATATAATCGACTGACCTGGATGGTAGTTATTATTCAGGCACTTGGAGGGCTTGTAATAGCTGCTGTTATTAAGTATGCAGATAATATTTTAAAAGGATTTGCAACTTCTTTATCCATAATATTATCAACGCTGATATCCTATTTTTGGCTACAAGATTTTATGTTAACCAGTGTCTTTTTCCTTGGAGCCATCCTTGTAATAACAGCTACTTTCCTATATAGTTATGATCCTAAACCTATAGGAAATCCCACTAAAGCATAGCAGTATACTATCTTAAACTGGTTTTTCAAGATGGTGCACTAGAAATCGCAACATTAATCCTGCACAGAAGACTTCAAACAGATTATGTGAAGATATCATGCTGAATCTGATTATATTGTTCAATTGGTTTGAAATAATAAAAATTTAAGGAAAAAAATGTATATATATATAAATTTTATATATATATATATACCTATTGCAATTGAAATTAAAACTTGAAAGAATTTCCAGGGGTTAGAAGACTTTAATTAGAGAAAACTTGAAATCTGTGAGTTTAAAAATACTTTACCTTTTTGATTGCTGCAGAAATGTCCTATGCACTCTTCGCAATAGCACACAAATGCTAGATATCAATTTTTGCAAATCAGATCTATTTAATCTTATTAAATATTTTTTAATCTTACTCTTCTTGTACAGAGTATATATAATCTGATATATCTTCTTGTACAGATATATCAAATTACACAGAATATTTAAGGTTTGAAAATTGTAATTACATATAAAGTTGTGAAGAAATAGAAGTATATATGATTTGAAAAAACTTTTACACATATCTAAGAGTTTTATATTTGTACAAAGAATTACTAAACAAAGGATTGTAAATGTTATTTGTTAAACTACATAAGAATTGATAGAGTAACATTCTGGTTCAA
>PVIY010024265.1:0-38287 GCA_004026745.1 Myrmecophaga tridactyla | reverse complement strand
GGTTACCATATGATCCGCTCATATTTTTCCTTCCAGCTGCTCCAGAATATGAGACTAGAAGGTTTAAATATATTTTTTATCATCACAATTGACTTTTTTCCCTTTTTTTTGTGAAAAATAACATATATACAAAAAAGGTATAAATTTCAAAGCACAGCACCACAGTTAGTTGTAGAACATATTTCAGAGTTTGACATGGGTTACAATTTTAGGGTTTTATTTCTAGCTGCTCTAAAGTACTGGTGACTAAAAGAGATATCAATTTAATGAGTCAGCATTCATATTCATTTGTTAAATCCTATCTTCTCTGTATAACTCTACCATCACTTTTGATCTTTCCATCCCTCTCTTCAGGGGTGTTTGGGCTATGCCGATTTTAAATTTTTCATATTGGAAGGATCTGCCACTAATATAGGGTAGGGAGATGGAATTATCTGATGTTCTGGAGAGGCTGGCCTAGGTGTCAGGACTTTTCTGGACCAGGGACCCATCTGGAGGTTGTAGGTTTCTGGAAAGTTACCCTAGTGCATGGAACCCTTGTGGAATCTTATATATTGCCCTAGGTGTTCTTTAGGATTGGTTGGAATGGTCCTGGTTGGGCGTTGGCAGGCTATGATAGGTAGCAAAGTCTTCCTGAAACTTGTGTAAGAGCAACCTCCAGAGTAGTCTCTTGACTCTACTTGAACTCTGTCACTGATATTTTATTAATTATATTTCTTTTCCCCCTTTTGGTCAGGATGGAATCGTTGATCCCACCATGCCAGGTCAGGATTCATCCCTGGGAGTCCTCTCCCACATTGCCAGGGAGACTTTCACCCCTGGATGTCATGTCCCATGTAGGGGGAAGGGCAATGATTTCACATGCAGAGTTGGGACAGCCATCTTTTGTAAGACACAAAGTGGTTATTAAGAACACTTATATAAATTAAAAATTGTAAAACTGTATACAATGGGAAAACTATTTAGCAAGATGATATTTGTTACACTGTTGGAATGATAAAGGCTTTCTTTTGCTGGGGAAAATAGAGATATTTGTTCTTAACTGCAAGATTTCGCAGAGTGTCTAAAAAGCTAATGTACATTAAAAATCTTTCCTGATCTTATTACATTATGTCACCACCAAAATCTCATTTTTAAGAAGAATCTTGAATATTGCCTCAACACAGCATCCCTCAGAACCTAGTATGGGGAATTCCTATCCTGACAATCCTTTTACTACCATATTTTAATGTTATGAGTCTTTTGTGATTGATTGTTTTGTTTTTGACAAATCTATAGCTTTTCTCTACAAAATGATTGCAATAAACTAAGCTTTGGATCATCTACTTTTTTTATTCCTAAAATGATTCTAGATGTGCTAGTGATTCTTTCTCCTAAGAACAGCTATTCACTCTGGTCATATGTGGTTTATTGAGGATAAATGAGGAAATGTGGAAGAGCAGAACAGTTGCCTAACTTGACTTATGAAGATGGGAACAACTTTCAGATTACAGCTACAACCACATAGCCAGGTACTGTGGAGAACTGGACCATCATTGAGGGTAAAGCAGCTCCAGAGAACAGGTTGCTCCCTCAGCAAACGGCACCCTTCCCTCCCTGTTTTTGCATTCCACATTATGCCAACTCAGTCTCTGCAGCTACAGCTCCTGCTCATCACTTGCAAACTGACCTTATTATTCTCCTCACTCCTGAGGTGTTTTCTTAGCCCTATGTCTTATAACCCCATAGTTTCTGCTTACTTCTTTCTGAGTATCACTCAGCAACTTTACCACCCTATTGTTTTCAGGTTTTCTTTGAAGGCTCCATTCAAACTTCACAAGAGATGAAAACTTGATTGGGTCTGCCAGTCTCATTCATTTGATGGCAACCCAGTTGGTAAATATGCTCTCACTAGGGCAACATACACTCTGCTGGCCAGACTCCATGTGGGTGCCCTTGTGTCCAGCACATATTCTGAAACCAATCATCTGTAGTGAGTGTGGTGACATCCACCTTCCATAAGGCAACCCTCTGAGAAAATGTATGAGTAGCAAGTGCCTGGGACCAAGGAATCACTCACACACACACACACACACAACACAACAAAACACATGAACTGGGCGGCTGCCGTGACTCAGCAGGCAGAGCTCCGACCTGCCGTGCTGGAGGTCTGGAGTTCGATCCCTGGTGCCTCCTGCCCATATGCAAATTAAAAAAAAAAAACAAAAAAAAACACATGAACTGGCAGATGACTTAGGGTATCCCCTTTTAGAATTGTTTACATTTTATTTTGCACCACATTTATGACATCCTTAACAATTACAATTTTTAATTTTCACATCCCAAAAAAGAATTCACAAAGCATCCCTCTGCTTAATTTTGAATGGAGTATTTACACACATGTCTTGGAGTATTTATAAGCCTTAAGGAAGAATAAGCACAGTGGATGGGATCCTCATTGAAACCTCAGTAATTTATTAGTTATCTCAACTAATTTGAGATATCTGCTATAAAATAAATCAAAGATATCTCCAAGGAAGATCCAGTTTAGTGAACAAATTTGAGCCATGAAATTGGATGATCAACCAGTTGCTTGAAATAATGCATTGATTACATATTATTATTAATAAAACAGGAAGTCTTATACCTCTAATAGTATTTTTGCTGCTATGAATTGGTAATATACAAAGCTAGGTCTGGGACACAGTTAGGAAGATCGTTTCTTTTCTTAATCCTTACAGTAGAGTAGATCAGAGATGTTGAGGCTGAGACGATGCATTACCCTCCAACATAGTACGTCAATAAGGCATATGCACTGAAATGGGTTGGAGACCATCTAAGGCCAAGAAAATGACAAGCAGGGAATGTAAAGAGCCTCATGCTCTGTCATCAATAGTTTGAATGCTCGAGAGAGGTCAAGACCCATAAGATTAGCCCCTTCTTCTGTCACACAAAAATTGAAAGGCTGGTTTAAACTGTGCTTTTATAATAGCACTATAAAGTAAGGTCATTCTTCCATGCATGCCAATAAGAACATTCACATCTGCAGCAATTTGTGCTATGGTAAGCCATAAAAGCAAAAGAAAGAGCCCTTGGTCATATATATTCTTAGGGAACCCAAGTGCCCAGAATCAATGAAATAGGAAAGTCACTGAGTGAGCAATAACACGTCTTGAAAAAGTGGCCTTGGCATTGGAATCATATTAATTGAGTTCCTCCTCTGCCTCAATTTGTACCATGGGTGGTAACGTTTCCTCTGATGGTGCTGGAGATCGGTAATGTGATTGACAAAAGTAAGCAAAGCAGGTAGCAGTAGTGAGATGCCTCTGTGGTGTTGGTGTTGACAGTTTCCATTTCCCTTAAGCCTGGCAATTCTACACATTGTCTGCACTTAAGTTCTGTACATATATAGATCTTGATGTCAACTTAAAAAAGCACAAATTCACATCAATTTACCACTTCATCAACTGAAACCAAAGCAACCTTCATGGAAAAAATGCCAAATAAATGTTAATAAACTCCAAGTAATTCCCATTTCAAGAACACCTGTCATTTAAAAATTTAACAATTTATTTATAGATCAACCAATGGGGGAATGTCCTTCACTATTTCCCAAAATACATAATGCTTCTCTACATCAGGCATATTCAGAGCTAGACTGTGTTTGTGACAAAATTGACAGATTTTTCAGTGTCTAAATTAACTTGTATATTTCTAAATGACAAGACTTCTTACACACAAATCTAGGAAATACTTATTTACCAGAAAGGAAATACAGAAAATATTCTTTCATGGATTGAGAAGGAGTTTCCCACAAATTAAAGCACAATCAAAGAGTCTTTTAGAACTCTGTTTAATTTAAGACAATTTATCTGAAATGACTTCTACATAGGGAATACCTGAAAGAAATTTCAGTAGCCTGAAAATTTACAACCCTCGTTAGATTTGGTCATATTTCAGAAGAGTAACATTTGTAAAGGAAGCAAAAAAGTGACATTTTCAAATTGTTTTCCAGATGACTCTTTATAAAGTCAGTTGGCAGCTTTAGCATAATTCAAGCTCAACAGGTATAAAGAACACAAAACAGTCCAAAACAAGCAGCATTGTTCCCTGGGCTAACCGCCTTTTAAGAAAGTCAAAGCAGTTCTGAGTGAACCGTAAAGAAGAAAAAAGTCTTTCCAGCAATCAGAACACAGAAGGTTGTGGTTCACTGGCTCGGTCTCAAAGGACTCAGGAAACTGGGAGGCGCAACCACTTTCTACACTCCACAGGCCACCTGGAAGCTTGGCAGATGAAGAAAAATCCCCAGGGCTAGTGACTGGTCAATTACGAATTGTAATTCAGCTATCTCTACAGTTGCCAGAGAAACCAACTTGGGAAACTGTGATACCTTTTGAGACATGACTAAAGAATGGCCACGGCTGGTTAGAATGCGCTAAGAGCAGCTTTTGATCCATGTGCTGAACAGTACAATATAGGCTATTCCTTGCACTTACCAACTGCTTTATTAGTAAAAGGGGGAGAAGGAGCATAGGGGGATGTCAGCATGCTGTGGCTCCTTAGTCCACAACTGAGGGACTTGATCTGATGTTAAACTGAAAAACTGATACTTCAGAGACATGAATCTACCACATTTCAAGGATATGACACCCGTTAAGAACACAAAGGTGAAAACAAAACAATTCCTTATAGCAGGTAAACACCTTGACACATATGAAGACTTTCAATCATGTCAAACTGTTTTAAAAATGTCCACTTTGCCATGCCTCTCCACATACTTAATGTTTCCTAACACAGGAATAGAATGAATACAGTAGAGAAATCAATACTTTGCACATCCAAATTTTTCAAGCCTGCCACTGCAATAAAACTTTCTTCTTTTCTCTGTGAACAGCTCAGTTTCTCAGTTCAAGGATGAAACATTCTCACCGCACCTTCTCTAAATATATATACATAGATAACAGAAACATTAATTTCCTGAGAATTCAGCCTAAGAATTGTTTTTAGCTATGCTCTCAGCCGCTGTTTTCTTTGGCTAGATTGAATGATTCATTTAAAAATGACCTTGTCAGTAAAGCCCCTAATAATTGGCAACTTTTTAATACTTGGTAATTGGTAAAAAAAAATAAAAAGAAGCCCTTTCTCATCATTTAGTTAAAATAACTTAATGTAACTTTTTTAGAAAGGATTATTTTCCTTGAACTCCAATACTCAGGAAAGCTATTAAATTAACAGCCCTGGAGGCTGGAAACTTCTATTTTACAACAAAACCTGTAGAGAAGAAAAAGCTTTCTCAGATGCCCTGGAAACAACAGTGAAGAAACTATAGTCTACAAGCCCAGTGTGATGTTGAGCACCTCCTGTTAGAAATGTAGACAGTAGGGGTTTAGTAGACCCAGTTTGGGCTGTCATTTCTGGTTTTTTTTTTTTTTTCAGTGGAAGCCTACCTGTCCAGAATAAGGACTGTCCATTAACTATTTCCAGGAACGATCTAATTATCATCTGGTGCCAACTAATCTTCTGAATACACTAGAGGCTTCCTTCTCCAAACTGCCTTCCAAGTCACTGATGTTTTCACATTCCTTACTTTTCCTGGGCTTTAAAAAGATTTCATTAAAATCAAGCTGGGTTCTTTTTCTCTCTTTGATGATCAGCAGTTTTTAGCATAGTATTCGGGGCCTTTATCCTTAGGCACCCTTGCAGTGGTTGGACTATTCCCTCCCCGAAATCTCATGAATTCCATGGCAGGCTCCAGAAGGCGGGAACTTCTGAAGACAATATTCATGGTTGGATGGCTCAAAACTGCTAGTCTTCTGAAAAGAATTTCTTAGTATTTATTGATTTCAAACAATATGATAAATGCCAAAAGGAAAGCTAGAAATCTTAGCAATTTGAATTTTTTTTCTTTGCTTTGCATGAGCAATTTGATTTTGATGGGAGAAAAAAATGCGATTTGATATATAAAGACTCAGCCTATCGGTTTTTATTATCAAATGATTGAGAGGATTTTTCTTTAGGTGAGTTAAAAAATGTCAATATTTTTTCCTAAATATTTCTTATTCTGAAGAATTGTCTTGTGAAATCAAATTTTACAGACCTGTTAATATAAGGATAAAACAACTATTCAGATTATTAGCTATACTCAAAAGAATCATTGGTTCTGCTTCTATCACATATAAAATTTGGAGATCATACAGTATAATACAATATTCCACTCTTCATGAAGACTATAATGCAATGTGTTTGACTTCCCTTCATTGAATTTAAAGTCTTGAATGTTTTAATTTTTCCATTAAAATATTTTTACTTGAAACTTTTTTTTGGCCAGAAAAGAATACGGAGACTTTCTAATTGGCTCAACTTTTTAGAATGGGTCCACTAAATAACCCTGTATATTTAGATTTCTCTAAATATTACGAAAATCAAATACAACTGAGGAAAATTTGTTGACTTTATTTACTCTGTTGTTCACCTGTATTAGCATGATAATTTTTTGGGGGGGGTACATGGTCCAGGAATCGAACCCTAGTCTCCCTCATGAAAGGTGGGCATTCTAACCACTAAACTACCCATGCACCCCTGATATTTTTAATTTATACAACAAGACATAGAAGGCACAAGTCATTCCTATTTAATTATTTATAATTAAAAATTTTTCTTTGGATGCTGTAGTCTCTCTACCCTCCTTTCTGCCCCACCCCAACTTCTAGTAAAAATCTAGAAAAGTCCTATATGCATATTCCAGAGAAAATTATAATAATGAAAATGATATAGGACCTTGATGAGAATATTTGGATTAATAAATATTGAATCATAGATATTGAAAGGGCACACAAATATAAAGATCCAGGATGGCCATGCACTCCCTAGTTTGAAAATTACTAAAAACAACAAAGCCCCACTTTTTTCAGCTAATTTTACTTAGGCTTATATACTTTATTTAACATTTCAAAATCTTAATTTTTTTTATGACTCGAGCACAAAATACATAGGCAGTAGTGGCTAGGGAGGCAGACTGGGTTGAGGAGTCTGTGTTGCATCTTATAAGCTGTCATTATTGTACAGAAAATTGATATTTGCATGTTTTCACATTAGAAATATAACTCTGGAGTTCATGTTGAAGCTGGATTAGAATTAAAGGCAATAGGGGGTAGAAGTACTCCTACTGTAGACTACAGTAATATAGGTCATAGATTACATGCTATAATAATTATAAACTATAATAACTAGGCAAGAGATGATGAAGTCCTGAAATAGGCAGACAGGGAGAAGGTACAGAGATATTTGAAAGGAGTCAACAAACTTAATTATCCAAAAGTGATATGGGGAAGGTGGGAATAAAAAGAAGCCTCAAGGAGTGAAAGGATGATTCAAAGATAACCTCAGGTTTTGGCTTGAACGATCAGATAAATGAGAGTGCTGTGGAACATAATGGGAGAACAGCATGGGGAGTAGTCTCAGTTGGGGAAAATATAAGCACAGTTGTGAAAGTTTCCTTGTGAGTTACTAATGAAACTTCCAGATGAGAGGCAATAAATACACTGAATGAAACCTTCCTTCCTCATTAGAAAATGGGCACATTATTAAGGAACTCTTCATTGAAATATTTTGTCATAAGAGCTCAATGTTCCTCCATCCATCTCAGTGCTGGCACAGAGAAGCAACTTAAAAAGTGTGTTTTGGATTTAGAAAATTAGTGCATAAAGGAAAGCATCTGCTCATTCTGACATCTTTCACATTGACTGAAATTATTTTGCCATGTCTGTATTTCTCACTAGGCTATGAATTCCTTGAAGAAACATCTGTCTTTCTCCAGAATCTAGCAAGTGGTCAGTGAGTTGAAAACATTCAATTAATACTTATTTCTTGACAGGTTGAATTAATGAATGAACTACCGAATGAGTTAATCAGACCTGTTGCCTCAGAATTTACTGTTTTGGGGGGTATAGTCAGGATTCTCTAGGGAAAGAGAACCAACCGGAGACATCTGTAAATATGAGATTTTATAAAAGTGTGTCATGCAACGGTGGAGATGCACAAGTCCAAATTGCATAAGGCAAGCTTTGAGCTGGTAACTCTGCTGAAGATCTTCAGTGAATTCTCCAGGAGATGATGGCTGAAGTGGAGAGAGAGATCCTGTCTTCTGACTTCTCCTTCAAAGCTTTCAACTGATTAGATCAAACGTTATTCATTGCAGAAGTTACTTCCCTTAGCTGACTGCAGCTAGAAGCAAGCCATAAGTCCATGCAATGTCCTCACAGCAACATATGGACCATTGCTTGCTTGACCAGACAATTGGGTACCATCACTTGGCCAAGTTGATACATGAACTTAACCATTACGGAGGAGTAGCTGGGGCAATTTAGGAAAGACATTAGCTCTTTCAAATCACTAAGGTATCATTTAGAATTCCTGGAATCTCTATGGCTTTTCTAGGAATTTAAAGACATCTTGAGTTTCAGACTTAATCAGATATTAACAAACAACCTGACTCAAAAGAATCTTAATGTTTATATCCTTAAAAATCGCTAGTCCCTTGGATTCATTATATCAATGTATGATTCCAAAGAAAATATACATTTGATCATTAAGATTACTACATGGATTGCTGAATGACTTTTCCAACTATAAATTTAAAAGATGCAAAATGGGCGGCTGCCGTGGCTCAGCAGGCAGAGCTCTGACCTGCCATGCTGGAGGTCTGGAGTTCGATCCCTGGTGCCTCCTGCCCATATGCAAATTAAAAAAAAAAAAAGATGCAAAATGTGTATTTGAGAAATACATAGTCTAATATTTTAGGGAATCAAATTTAGCATGAGAATATGTTGGCTTCTTCAAAAAGTCAAGATAATTATTTGACTTAATTTCCTTTGTGTATTTCAATAAAGAAAGAGGTCATATTTTTTTGAAAACACTAAACAAAGAGTACATTTAAAAATACTTCTATAATCAGTGTTCTCGTGTTAATGATGAAACATGACTTAAGGAGCAAATGTTCATTCTGGAGAACTCATGTCCTTCCTTCAAAATTGACTTCAGGAAATATATTTTGAGTTAAGCTGAAGTTTCAGATGCAGAGCTATTGTGTTAATACTAAGACAAAAGTGAGGCCGGAGAGGAAGAGTGAAATCAGCTTTGGCAGGTTGTAGGAGGGCAGGTAGGCAAAGGAAGGATGTAATGGGATGGTGAGCCTGCTGCTCCCTTCACCATTTACCCCTTGCACTGTGTGGGCAGTGTTCTCTTTCTCAACAGAAGAAATTTTGGGTTCAGGAGAGTTATGAAATTAAATCTCATCTCCAATTTCTTCAATTGGGTTTTATTTGTAGGTGCTAACGATTCTTCTCTTTTTCCTCAAATAAAGCAGTGTAAGCTCTTGGCCCCCAGAATCTTTCCTATTAAAGGAATCATCCTAATGTAACTTATAAATTTCTTTCTTCTTTATAATAAAGAGCTCAAATTTAATCTTTCATTAATGTAAAATGTTTTTGCATGTAATTTTACGAATAATGTAAGCTTTGGGAGAAGAGAATAAGTTTAACCCGCTCATTGGGCCAACCTAAAATTCTCTTTTCTCAATCCCTATCCATTTTACATAAACTATACTCCATGTAGCAGCACGACCGACCTAAAATCAGCATGTATGTCAAATAAGAGAATATCCACATAGAGTAATTTATACAGGAAGCCAATTTAAACACCTCATTTAAATTTCATGGAAATGGCCTTGCCTGTCCAGCAACTGGCTATGGTATAAGGTTAGAAGGGACTCATTTTCTGGCCCCTCATTTCCTCTCTCTCTTTGACACTGTCTAAAATTTAGCCTTTAGTGTTCCTCTATACAAACAACACAAAGCAAAATTCATTTTCAGACTTAGGTAACTTCTTCAAGCTTATACATTTTTCCTTGCAAGCTAATTGTCATTGCTAAAGCAGATCTGGTCTAATATGCCTTTAAGCCGTGTAGGCTTGTAGGCTGTTAAACATTACAGGCCCATGTTGCTGCTCCTTGTCTGTATTCACTATTAGGAATTCAGGCCTCAGCTTGCACTGGGTCCTGACCAGCATAAACAAGGTCGTGCACCAAGGCTCTGATCAGAGTAAGAAGAGCATGAATGTGTTTCTGCTTATTTTAAACTTTATCTGGCTTTAAAATGCCCACATTGAATTGAAGCAGAAGGGGGGAGAAAGGTCTTCAGTTTCATCTAGTTCCTCCAGTGTGCAAATCGTATAACTGATTTTACAGATTAAAAATAACCAATGATGTCCCCCCTCTTATCTTTAAGTTTTTCATATTCACACAGCTTTTTTGGGACAGCATGTTTTAAATCTTTTTCTGAAATAGTAAAACATTAAACCTTCTTAATGATTAACTTTTACAAAGTAAAGGACCATCTCAACATAAATTCTAGAGAATTGTAGCATGCAGAGCAGGGGCAGATAACTAGCATTTGGCTCCTAGGAGAACGGACTCATTGGGAAGTCCCTCTGATTTCTGAGACACCAATCAAAAATGCAACTCACTGCTGAATTTGAAAGCCTCCACCAGGTCATCCCCATGATGTGATAAGGATGTCTTTATATTCTGATGACCATGGTGTTAAGCCTTGTTTGTACTTGGTCTTCCTTGCAACATTTTTCACAGTTCATCTTATTAAATAGTTGGGCCACCTTTAACTCTATGCCCACTTTCTCCAGACCACAGTGTTTGATCATAGATTTATAGATCATTTAACACAGGCGACGGCTATTTCACCAACAGTCTTGCTGTCATTAAGCAGCAGCTACTGTCAAAAGTTCAGGAAAAGACCCAGCAGGATGATGAAAAGAATCAAGACACAGCACCTTCCCAACTGTCACAACAGCAGAGAGAGGCATCTGGTGCCCAGAACAGCCAGCAGAAAGGGCACCAGCAATGGCGGGCCTGATTCCACAGGCCTCATGGGACAAGCCAAGGAAGCCCATAAAACTCCCAGAGCACAAATTTGAAAGTTATTTTGCCTGAAGAAGCCCCGCTGAATCAACTGTCTCAATAGCAGAGGAGGTTTTACCTGAAAACAGGAAACAAGAGACATTCTTGGTGAATATACAGGGAGAAAACAAAAATAAAATTTGTTCACCTTGTAATAAAAAGTTCACATAAAAAATACACATTCATGTTTGCTTCCTGGAATCCATAGTAAGAGTGAAAATGAGAAAATATCTTCTATTAGATACTCATTTGTTATCTTGGTTTGTGTCATCACTCAGCTATATCCTCACCTTCAACACCAGTCCCTATCATAGGGATAGTGTGCAGAATAAATCAGAGAATGCATGGAAAGTGATGACTCAAATAGGGTGTAGAAAAAAATAAACCATCAAGTTTTAACCATTTTTATTCTGAACAGCAAGGAACAAATCCCTATGAACTTCAATGAAATAGTATTATATCCACAAGTACCAAACTTATTCCAGGCAATATAGTAGGTATTGCTAGCAAAGAAATACACTGGACTCCCTAAATTTATGAGTCAGTTGGAATGGATTCTCCCATAAAATGTTATGGGTTATGATTAAGGCTCCAGGCCAGACCACAGGTCATTAGGTTTTATGAATTTGAAATAATTTATTTTAGGAATAGATAGAAATAAATTCTGCTCCCAAGATATTGTATTTTTAAATTATCATTGAATACTAAATAAATATTGCTATTAGTATTACATATTCTTAACGGTGAAAGTGAGTAAAGCAGCAAGTTTAATTAAAGATACAAAAGTGAAGTCTTGTGAAAATATTACAGAGAATGCTTTCAAAAGCTTTGGAGGTAGATTTACTGTATTTTTCTTAACTGTGAACAATTATTCTTATAGTCTCATATGTTTCTTTTTCCTTTGATCTGAACTAATCTTTTTGTTTCCTTAGTAAAAGTGAGCTGTTTAAGAAAGGTAAAGGAAAAGTAGTATCTTGAGTACAAATGGAACCCATGTCTTGTTTAATTTTATAATTCTGGTACTAGTACACATACGTGCATACACTCGTGAACAATCCTTGAAAAAAGTTGAATAAATTAAAGAATGAGGAAGGAAAAGAAGATGGAGTGAAAGTTGAAATTTTTTTCTCTGCTAAATGGTCAAGAATAGAAGAAAATATGGGAAATAGAATAGCTACAATTATATGAATTCTCCAAGGAGAGATAGAATTATGGCAATGGAAAATTCTGATGAATAGTCTCTGTTTTTAAAAATAGATTTTTTTTGTCAAAAAAAAATTTGTCTCTTCCTGATGCCAGAGCTACAGAACAAACAATTATGGTTACCCATAATTTAGGGTATAAATCACCATCATAGATAGCAATGTAAACCAGCAGCTCAGGAGCCATGGAGGTGGGCAGAATGAGTCCCCAAAGCTCCATTCCCAAATAAGTGCCATTATTTAACCTGTCTGGAAGTTCCCTGGCAAACTTCACTCACAGGGCCTGCCCTTGATCTGACTCAGAGCTCATTTACTGAGAAAAACCTTTTTCCCCAAATGCTTTCTAAAAACAATCAGCAGCAATTGTTTAACATTGCACTGGCCTGAAGTGACTATATCCGTTGGGGCAAACAAGAAGCTAAAAAAAAAAAATCTAAAAGAAAAAGCTGGATAATGAGATGCCCATAGCAGACTTTGAAAAGCTACAACATGTTTCTAGAAATATATATGCTTATGCCCAGGAGACACATGAGAAAGTACCAATATCTTACTTCTGTCTAAGTTTGAGGCTTTAAAAAAGCAAGAAAGTGAAGGCTAAAGCAGAGTTGTAAACTGATGCTAGAGCATTGAAGGTGGCCCACTCTTAGCAAAGGCTGGGAGATTTATTTGTTTAAGCATTCGAGGAAATCTCTGTCTAGTTATTAGCTGAACAATAATGATTGAACAGAGACTCCAGTGACCACATACAATCAAGAATATAGACTTTACAGAAGTAATTTGGAAAAACTAAATAAGCACACATAAGCAATAGGGGGCACAACAATAATAAATATCAACAGCAAAACCATGGGGGTGCGTGAGATCTGATTTCCAGGCTTGCCATATTATATTATTTAAAATGCATGATTAAAAATTATAATAATTATGAGATACACGATGGGAAAATATGGCCCATGCAATTGACAGAAACTGTCCTTGAGAAAACTAAGATGTTTGATTTACTAGAAAAGATTTTTAAAAATTTATTGTAAATACGTTCAAAGAACTAATGAAAACTATGTCTTAAAGAACTAAAGGAA
Organism: Myrmecophaga tridactyla; assembly: GCA_004026745.1. Taxonomy (NCBI): domain Eukaryota; kingdom Metazoa; phylum Chordata; class Mammalia; order Pilosa; family Myrmecophagidae; genus Myrmecophaga; species Myrmecophaga tridactyla. The sequence goes on along the minus strand of PVIY010024265.1, from coordinate 25,058 downwards.
AGTTGGAGAATGATGTCGCACCAAATATAAAATATCAATCCATAGATAAGTTATAAAAAGGAACAAAATACAAATTCTGAAAAGTACAATAACTGAAATGAAAATTAATTAGAGGAGCTAAATAGAAAATTTGTGAAGAAATAGTGAGAAAGCTGAATATGGGTCAATTGAGATTATCCAGTCTGAGAAACAGAAAAAACAAAGGATGAATAACAATGAACAGAGATACAGATAAATGTGGAATACCATCAAATCTACCAGCATATGCATAAGGGGAGGCTCAGAAGGAGAGGAGAGAGAGAGAGAAAGTTCAGGGTGAATATTTGAAGATATACAGGGGGAAATTCTCCAGATTAGAGGAAAACCATTAATCTAAACACCCAAGAACTCCATGAATTCCAAGCAGGATAAAATGGAAGAAACAAACAATTAGAAATATCATATTCAAATTGTTGAAAGATAAAGAGAAAATCTTTCAGCAGCAAAAGAGAAGTAATTCATGAGTATAAGTGATCCTCATTAAAATTAACAACTGATTTTTTCATCAGAAATTTTGGTGGTTAGAAGGCAAGTGAGTAATATATTCAGAAAGAAAAGCACTCTGAACCAAGAATTTTATATCCACCAAAATTATCCTGAAAGATGAATTTGTAACTAGCAGGACTGCCTTATAAGAAAACTAAAGAGAGCTCTTTTCAGAATGAAATAAAAAGGCATTAGATTGTAAGTTGAATCCACATGAAGAAACAAAGAGTACAAATAGTCTTAGTTGACTTAATACAGATTATTCCCCCCAACAATGGCAGCATATACATTCTTCTCAAGTGCACATGGAACGTTCTCCAGGTAATACCTTGTGTATTAGTTAGGGTTCTCTAGAGAAACAGAATCAACAGGGACCACTTGCAAATATAAAATTTATAAAGGTCTCTCACGTGACCGTGGGAATGCAGAGTCCAAAATCCACAGAGTTGGCTGTGAAGCGGATGATTCGGATGGAGCCTGGATGAACTCCACAGAAGAGGCTCACCAGCCGAAACAGGAAGAGACTGTCTCTTCTGAATCCTCCTTATAAGGCTTTCAGTGATTAGACTAAGCATCACTCATTGCAGAAGACATGCCCCTTTGGCTGATTACAAATGGAATCAGCTGTGGATGCAACTGACATGATCATGACTTAATTCTATGAAATGTTCTCATTGCAACAGAAAAGCCAGCACTTGCCCAACCACCACTTGCCCAAGTTGATACATGAACATGACCATGACACCTTGCTAGGCTACAAAACAAGCATTAAATAAATTGAAAAGGATTGAAATTATAGAAAGTATATTATCCAACCACATGGAATACAATTTGAAATCAATACAAAAATTTTTATTGGGAAAATTCACAAGCACTTAGAAATTGAACAACACAGTCCTAAATTACCACTGGGCCAAAGAATACCTATCAAGGGAAATTAGAATAGATTAATGAAAATGAAATCAACATACTAAACATATGCTGTGCAGCTAAAGCAGTTCTTAGAAGAAGTTTATAATTATTAACACCTGTATTTTAAAAAGAATAAAGATCTTAAATCAATAGCCCAGATTCCTAATTAAGACACTGGAAAAGTAAGAGCAAATTAAACCTAATACAAACAGAGGACAAAAAATAGTAGACTAAAATGGAGATAAATGAAATAGAGAATAGAAAAACACAGTAGGGTAAAATCAACAAAATCAAAGGTTTACTCTTTGAAAAGATCAAAATATCTGAATAAATTTACCTACACTGACCAAGAAAAAAGAAGAGAAGATTCACATTATTAAAAGAAGGATTGAAAGATGGGATATCACTACTGATCTTACAATAATAAAAAGCATTACAATGGGAAGTCATGAGCAACTGTATGCCAACATATTAGATAAATTAAGTGGACAAATCCATAGAAGTACACAAACTACTGAAACTGACACAAAAACAAATAGAAACCATGAATAGACCTATAACAAAAAGAGACTGAACTAGTCATCAAAGTGTATCTGCATAAAAACCCAGTGTCAGATGACTTTATTGATTAATACTATAAAACATTTAAGGAAGAAATAATACCAAGTCTTAACAATCACTTCCAAAAAACAGAAGATGAGGAAATATTTCACTCATCCTATGAGGCCAGTATTACCCTGATGCCAAAACCAGACAAAGATAATACAAGAAGAGAAAACTGTAGTTCAATTTCCTTTATGAAATAGAAGCAAAAATCCTCAACAAAGTACAATAGTTACTCAACATATGGCAATCAATCAACTTGATGCACCATATTAATGAAATAAAAAGGGTTTTTTATTAAATTATTATTATTTTTTAACTAATCATCTCAATATATAAAGAAAGGGCATTTAACAAACTCCAACACACTTTCATGATAAGAACTCAACAAACAGGAAATAGAAGAAAACTTCCTCAATCTGATAAAGGCCATTAATTAAAAGTCCAGAGTTAATGTCATACTCAATGTTGAAATCTTTCACCAAACTATCAGCAACAATCAAGGCTGTCCATACCTAGTACTAGTCAACATTTCAAGCCTGGGAAATTAGGCCAGAAAATGAAATAAAAGGCATTTACATTGGAAAAAGGAAGTAATACTACCTCTGCTCACAGATGACATGGTATTGTATATAGAAAACCCTAAGGAATGCATACACACTCACACAAACTGTTTGAACTAATTAACAAATTCTACAAAGTATCAATATACAAAAATCAATTGTATTTCTAAACCTACAATGAATAATCCAAAAATGAAATCAAGTAAACAATTCTATTTACAACAGCATGAAAAAGAGTAAAATACTAAGGAATAACTTTAACCAAAGAAGTGCAAGACCAGTACACTGAAAACTAGAACACTTTATGAATGGAAAGATATTCCATCTTTATGGACTGGAAGATAATACTGTTAAATGGGAGTATTCCACAAATTGATAGTCAACAGAATTCCTATCAAATTCTAGCTGACTGTTTTTGCAAAAACTTATAATCTCTTCCTAAATTCAAATGGATATGCAGAGTAGCTAAAATAATCTTTAAAAAGAGCAAAGTTGGAGGGCTCGCACTTCTCAGTTTCATAACTTATTACAAACTGCAGTAACCAAGACTGTGTGATACTGGTTAAAGAGTAGACCGATATAACAATGGAGTGAAATGGAAAGTCCAAAATAAACCCTTACATTTATGGTCAGTTTATTTTTCAACAAGAGTGTCAAGAAAATTCAGTGGGTAAAGAATAGTCTTTCTAACAAATGATGCTAGTACAAATAAAAGAATGAAGTTGGACTACTACCTCACATCATAAACAAAAATCGACTCAAAATAGATGAAAGATCTAAACACAAGAGCTAAAACTATAAAATTCTTAGCAGAAATACAGGCATAAATCTTCATGATTAGACAGTGATTTCTTAGAAATGACACAAAAGCATAAACAACAAAAGAAAGCAATAGATAAATTGGACATAAAATTTAAAACTTTTGTGTCAAAGAACACCATTAAGAAAGTGAAAAGACAAACCACAGAATGGGAAGAAATATCTGCAAATCATATCTGATAAGGATATAATATCTGGAACATATAAAGAACTATTGTAGCTCAACAATAAAAAGAAGCCAATTAAAATTTTGGTAAATGATTTGAATAAACATTTCTCTAAAGCAGATATACAAACAGGCAATAAGTGTATGAGAAAATGTGTGTTCTAGTCTACTAGCTGCCAGAATGCAATATACCAGAAATGGAATGGCTTTTAACAAGGGGATTTTAATGAGTTGCTAGTTTACAGTTCTAAGGCCGAGAAAATGTCCCAATTAAAACAAGTCTATAGAAGTGACCAATCAAAGGCATCCAGGGAAAGATACCTTGGTTCAAGAAGGCCGATGAAGTTCAGGGTTTCTCTCTCAAGTGAGAAGGCACTTGGCGAACACAGTCAGGGCTTCTCTCTCGGCTGGAAGGGCACATGGTGAATACGGCATCATCTACTTTCTCTCCTGGCTTCTGGTTTCAAGAAGCTCCCCGGGAGGTGTCTTCCTTCTTTATCTCCAAAGGTCGCTGGCTGGTGGACTCTCTGCTTCGTAGTGCCACTCTCTCTGAATCTCTTTCCCCAAAATGTTTCCTCTTTTATAGGACTTCAGAAACTAATCAAGACCCACTCAAATGGGTAGAGACATATCATCCCCTAATCCAGTTTAACAACCATTCTTAACTAAATCACATCATTCAGCGAGATGATCTCATTACAGTTTCAACCATACAGTATTGAATACAGATTATTCTACCTTTAAGGAATGGGTTTTATATCAAAACATGGCTTTTGTTAGGGGGCATACTTCTGTTCAAACCAGCACAATGTGGAATATCATTAATTGGGTAAATGCAAATAAAACCCATGTGATATACTTCATAACAAGTCAGAGGACTATAATAAAAAGGATGGACAATAACAACTATTACAAAGGATATAGGGAATTTGGAGCTCTCATGCACTGTTAGTGGGAATGTAAAATGATTCAGCTCTTTTGGAAAATAGTTTGTTCCTTAAAAAGTTAAACATAAAGTTAGCACTTAATTAAGGAATTCCACTCCTAGGTATTTACTAAAGGAAATTGAAAATATATGTGCACACCAATACTTGTATATTTGTACATGAATTTGTACACCAGCAGAATTATTCATAATAGCTAAAATGTAGAAACAACCCAAAAGTCCATTAACTGATGAATGGACAAACTAAATTCATCCTTAAGAGCAACGGACTGCTGATACATGCAACACTGATGAACCTTAAAAATATTATGCTAAGAGAAAGACACTAGATTAAAAGGGTCACCTATTGGATGATTCCATTTATATCTAATGTCTAGAATAGGCAAATCTATAGAGATAGAAAGCCTAATGGTTTCCCAAGGCTGAAGGGAGAAGTAAATTGGAAGTGACTATTCAAAAGTTAAAGGGTTACTTGAAAATATTACAGAATTAGTTAGTGGGGATGGTTGCACAAATTTGTGAATATACTAAAAAACACTGACTTGAATGCTTAAAGAAACATTTTTAAAAAGAAGACAGGAAAAGATGTGCATCCAGCTAGCATTTAAATGAACAAAAAGAAAGAAAAGATAAAAGGACAAAACTCAATAAAGTACTAAGAAACTGCATCAGATTAAACGAAACTGAAGAGACACTATGACTAAATGTAATATGTGAATCTACATCAAAATTGAATCCAGAAAAAAAGACAGCATTTGAATAACTGTAGAAATCTGAATAATCTTACATCAGAGGGCATGCAAGTCTTCCACATTTTTGTACATGTATATTTTACCAGTCTATAATACTAACCTACATTCTTATCTCAAACAATTCCTGTCTTTTCCAGTTTAATATTTTGCTAAATTCAGCCACAATCTGGGAAGAGTGTTATCTCCAATTTCCTACCAATTTCTCTCTTATTCTTTAAGAAGTCACTCAAATTCTATTTCTTCCTATTTCTAATTTTTTCCAAATCTTTCCAATCATTATTACTCTTGTCCTATTTCATATAACTGGAAGTATTGATTTGAAAACTTTTATAACCTAATCTTAAAACACAGATCAGCATGGCTTTGTTCACTGCAATCATTCTCAATACAGAAACTTTCATCATGGAATTAACTTGGCTTAACAAGTGGGGCAGATATTGTGTGTGTGTGTGTATGTGTGTGCATGCATGCATATGAGGGCCCACACAATAGCGAGGAATTAACTCGCTAGGTGGGATAAGAGAATTAAGATTTATGAAAGACTTTCTATGAGTTAGACATATAGGTACTTGTTCTAGTTTGCTAGCTGCCGAATGCAACACACCAGAGATGGATTGACTTTTAATAAAAGGAAATTTATTTTGTTAATTCTTCAGAAGAAAGGCAGCTAACTTTCAACTGAGGTTCTTTCTTACTGGGGAAGGCACAGGATGGTCTCTGCTGGCCTTCTCTCCAGGCCTCTGGGTTCCAACAACTTTCCCCGGGGTGTTTTCTTCCTGTGTCTCCAAAGGCCTGGGCTGAGCTGCGAGTGCTGAGATGAGGTATGCTGAGCTGCTTGGGCTGTGCTACCTTGCGCTCTCTCATTTAAGCACATGCCAGTTAACTCAAACATCATTTATTGCAGCAGGCACGCCTCCTAGCTGACTGCAGATGTAGTGAGCAACAGATGAGGTTCATGTACCATTGGGTCATGTCCACAGCAACAGAACTAGGTGCCTTCACCTGGCCAAGTTGACAACTGACTCTAACCACCACAGTACTTTATATTAAATCAATCCATATTCAATTCATGCAAAACAGGAGTATTATAGAGAATAATAAAAAGAAATGATTTACCTCAAAACACCATTACAACTACTGGTTGCAAGCCATAGTTACAACTCTGTATAATTCATCCAAAGATTCAAATTTTTGGAAGATAACTGTAGGCCATCTATTTGTGTAAAAGGGTAAGGCTGTCTATTGATACTCAGTCATACACTTTTCCTTCAAAAGTCTTTTGTAGGGATGCATGGGTAGCTCAGTAGTAGAACTCTCACCTGCCATGTAGGAGACTGGGTTCCATTCCCCTCCCATGTGCTAAAAAAAAAAATCATTTAGCAAATGTAATGGTAATGGGATATGCACATGGAAAAAGAATGAAATGTGACCACCACCGCACAGTATACAAAAAAAAGATCTCTCCTGTATTGCTAGAGTTAGACATCTGAAAACTGCATTTCCCAGTGTCCTCCTTCAAGTTAGGTTTGTAATGGGTGGGAGGTACTCACAGATGACTGAAAGTCAGGAGGCAAAGTGAGAAGCCACTCTGATTCTGGTGGTGCCTTCAGCATTGTGAGGGTGATAGTCTGGCAATGTTAGCAAACGTGGCCTCTCAATGTTAGTGGGAGTACAACAATGTCTGTATCAGTGGCAATGGGAACAGCACCTCCATGTGTCAACAGAAGCAGTTCCAGCAGCCTGGCAAAAAGTACAAGGGCAGATAGCTTCTGAATCACTGGGTAACAGTCTCTCTCCTTTTGCTACTCCAGTCCAGGAAAAGTCACAGTGCTTTCCTCTTTTTTTTCTTTAGCCCTTCCAGTATCTTTTGACCAACACCTTGCATTATGTCTCTCTCATTTTGAAATACCTAGAACGTATTTTGTTGTTGTGATTTGATGCTATGTTATATAATATTTGGTTTTGGGACTGGTTCCTGGAAATAAACACACAAAGATAAAAACAAAAATCTGCTTTGTTTGACTTGATTAGTCTTGAATGCAAGGATGGCCTCATTTTGACTTCCAGTGGCAAAATTACTTACCTGTGGTTGCCTGACATGATGTAACTTGGGAGACCAATTGGTTGCAGCAATAGTTGATTTGATGGACTTGGTGTCTGCTAGGAATGTAGGCAAAGAAGACAATGTCAAGCTCAGGACTTACACTCTTGGCTCAAGGGATGACAGAGAATCAGAGTTTCTCTGAGGACCACAAAATAATTTCTTTTCTGGAGCCACAGAGTTAATGCAAAGAAAAATAAAATACAAATGTTGTTCTCCTCATTGCAGAGTAACAGAAGAGGTTGAATTCACAGCTTCATAATATCCCTTATATGAAAAACTGGGAAGAAGTAAAACCCTAATAATATGAAATAGGGATATTTAGGTGGAACAATCAAAGATGAAATGTGTGAACCTTGAAATATCCCTAAACCATTTTTCGAAAGTGAATGCTGCCCCTCTTGCTCTGTCTGCAGGCACAAGCCTTCTGTTTCTTGAAGATCCTTTATTTCCATCATGTGAAGCAACTACATTATGGAAAGCTGCCCATTTTCCTCAAGATATACCCCCACCATCCTGCATTGACTTCAGCACAATAACCAGTCATATTGTAGCATGCTCTAGAAAGACATTTACAAAGTCCGATTTAGGAGGAAATGATATGGATTCCAAAAAATTTGTCAGATTTGCATGGGGACTGTGTTTGAGATGGATCTAAGGGGGATGGTCAGAGAATATGGATTCAATGTGTTAGTCTGAGCAGTTGGAAATAGCTTTCATAATTTTCTTGCTTGAGTTGAATCCTCCCTAATATCTGACCTACCATCCATCCTCTAATTCTGAAAACTGACCCTTCTCTTATATATATTACAGCAATCAACACGCTAACTTTACATTGAAGTTAATGCTGTAAAAATCTCTGTTCCCAGCTTTCTTATTCAATGAATGCTAGATAGTAATTCTTGAGGGCAGAAGATTTTCGTCTTCTCTGATTATTTAACCTTCTCAACTCCTAGCCCCATAAAACTATTGCTTTAGTTTGCTAATGCTGCCAGAATGCAATATACCAGAAATGGGTTGGCTTTCACAAAGGGGATTCATTAAGTTACAAGTTTACAGTTCTAAGGCCATAAAATATCCAAACTAAGGCATCCAGATAAAGATACCTTGATTCAAGAAAGGCCGGAAAACCTCTATCAACTGGAAAAGCCTGTGGCTAGTGTCTGCTGATCCTTCCTTAGCTTCTCTGGGGGCAACTATGGATTTCTTCTGTTAGCTTCTCTTGGCTCTCTCCAGGTTCTGGTTTGCATAGCATCTCATGGAAGGCATATGACGACATCTGCTGGGCTCTAGTTCCTGTCTAGCATCTGTTGGCTCTTTCCACTCCTGGCATCTTCTGAGGATTCTGCATTTCCAAATGTCTGCATCTGCACTCCAAACATCTCCAGATATCTGTGTCTATATTGGCTCTGAAGGAGCTCCAAAATGTTTCCCCTTTTAAATCTTTCCAGTAAACTAAATCAAGATCCATCTTGAATGGGCTGCATCACATCTCCATCTCATCAGAAAGCTACACCCACACTTGGGTATGCTACATCACCAGGGAAGTAATGTAATCAAAAGAATACACCCACAATTGATCAGTCAATCTCCATGGAAACAATCTAATCAAAGGTTTCCACCCTAAAGAATAGGTCTTCCCCCACAAGATTGGATTAGGAAAAATCATGACTTTTCTGTGGTACATAATAACAGCCTCAAACTAGCACAACTATCAACTCTAGTTTACATTTGTAATGCTATCACACCACCTAACACATTGAAATATAAGTTAAAATAATATCTGCCAACATGTATTGAACAACTATAAGTGCCGGACACTTTAGCTATCTTATTTCAATTAATCATTAAAAAAGAATAAGCTTGAAGGGATGATTATGAAACCATATTTATAGGTAAAGAAAATGAATTTATGAGAGATTTATTTGCCTAAATTCACACAGGAATTGTGTTAAATCTGGGGTATGAATCCAGATCCATTTGAAGGAAAGTCCATCTATTTGACTACTGTGTGCATGGTCTTTCAAAAAGCAGCTGTTCAGCAAAAGATGATTTAAATGAATATTAAGTATTTGCTAACTGATAATTTGCTGTTAAATAATTGAATAAATTATAGGGAATAAAGCACTATTTTTGGTACTATAAAAAAGAGGAAATATCAGATTCTATCCCAAATTTATTAATATTTATTACATAAATAGCCAACCTTTAAAACCAAAACTTTTTTCCTTTATAAACTGGATACCCTGGACTAAAACTATTTCTTGACTTTGGAATGGGCCTTTAAGACAATATTCTAAACATTCATATGGAAATAAGATTAAGGCAAAAGATGATAAAGAAGAAATTGGGGAGCTAAGTTAAACTGCTGTTAGAAAATAGGTTATACAATCCATAAAAAGACTTCTTATCAAAAGGCAGGGAAATCACTCAAGGATTACATTAAGTAATAGGGTTAAGAAGAATAAGGTCTGAAAAAATTAAGTATCTTCTAATAACTGTAAGTACATGAGTTTCTTAAATGCCATACATAATATCCATGAAATTATGTTGCATAATGTAATAACACGTTATGCTACCATTAATGCATTATGTCATTTGGAAGGCTAATTTTTTTTTTTTTGTAAAACCACTTAACCACATAAAATTGAAACTAATGATTTCTGCAACTTCTTTCACTTTTTATCTTTAGAGGTTCAAGATTAAATACTCCATATGCAGTTATTTTATGGCAATGTATATTTTTATGGAGTGGTCACATAGTGTTCTAAGTAATAATTGTCTTAAAATTCCTAAATACATAAATCATAAGATCTTTTCACATATTATCATTGTGAGAAGTCAAAGTAAGTCACTTAACACCTACTTAACAATGCATATAGACTTGAACATAGAATTTGGATAAAATCTAAAAGGAAACTACACATTTCAAGAAAAAGCTAAGTAAAAAATATAGGTTTACTATAGCTGCCTAATATAATTAAGCCCAATTTTCTTAGGAACATCTATTTATATTTATATTCATAAATAACCTAAATTATTTTTTGAATGATTTTATCTTAGAGGCAAAATCTCCACCCCAGATTGTTTATTGCTGAGATTCCTTTTTAAAGGGGAGAAAGAAAAAGAGTGCAGTATCTTATTCACCATTCAAGATTTTTCCAAATTCATGTAAAATAGGCTATTATTTTCTGCATTTTAGGAATAGGAAAACTGAGACTCCAAAAGGTACAGGTCTGCTCAATGTCACAGAAATAATAAGTGGCCAATAGAGGTTTCCAGTCAAGTATGCAGCATGTATTCAGTTAGTTAGTTTTACCTGAGCATTTATCAGATGTCAGGCATGGCTCTCCATGCTGAAAATTAGAAGATGTTTAAGCTGTAGTTTCTGTCCTTATGGATATGACCATGTAATGAAGGGAGACAGACAAATAAACAAAACTTGAAGTGTAATGTGATAAGCAATGTAAAATACATATAATTTATAGGAGACTATTTAATTTTTTTATTAGAGAATTTGTGCATTTACAGAAAAATCAGGCATAAAATATAGGATTCTCATATACCACCCATTACTAACACCTTACATTGGTTTGGTATATTTGTTACAAATTCATGAAAGTGCATTTTTATAATTGTACCATTGAATATAGTCCATGCATTTTTATAATTGTACCATTAAATATAGTCCTATAGTGAAATTGAGTTTCACTGCTTGTGTAGGGCAGTTTCATGACTTTTTTTAAAAATTTATTCCAGTACTATATACACAACCTAGAATTTCTCCCTTTTAACCATGTTCAGATGTATATTGCAATGTTGTTTATTAAGTTCACAGTGCTGTGCTACCATCACCACTATCCATTAGCGAAATATTTGCATCATTCCAAAGAGGAATTCTATACATTTTAAGACTTAACTCCTTATTCCTATCTCTACCCCACCTGTATCTTAAGGTGTATGTTAACCTGTATCTTAGATTCTGACTCTAAGCTTGCTTATTCTAATTATTTCATATCAATGATCTCATACAATATTTGTCCTTTTGAGTCTGGGTTATTTTATTCAAAATGGCATCTTCATGGTTCATCCGTGTTGTTGCATGAATCAGAACTTCATTCCTTTTTAATGCAGAATAATATTCTATTGTATGTATATTCTAATTTGTTCATCATTAATCAATTGATGGACACTTGGGTTGCTTCTATCTTTTGGCAATTCTGAATAATGCCACTGTGAACATTGGTGTGCAAATATCTTTTCTAGTCTCTGTTTTCAATTATTTTGGTAGATACCTGGTAGAGGGATTGTCAGGTCATATTGTAACTCTATACTTAACTTTCTGAGGAACTGCCAAACTGTCTTCCACATGGCAGCACCATTTTACATTGCCACCATCAGTGAATGAGTGTTCCTATTTCTCATTGGAATTGGATGATATATTCCCAAAAATCATGTTCTTAAAGCTAATCCATTCCTGTGGTTGTAAACTTATTATAAGTAGAAGCTTTTGATGAGGTTACTTCAGTTAAGGCATGATCTAGGGTGAGTTTTAATCCTTTTTTTTGGAATTATTTATAAATGGGATGAATACAGAGAGAGGAAGAGAAAGCCATGGAAACAGCAAGCTGAAAGCAATGAAACCCAGAAAAGAAGGAAGAATCAAGCAGACACTATCATATGCCTTACTATGTGGCGGAGCACCCAAGAATTGCTGGAAGCCAGTCTTCAGGAAGAGAACATCACCTTGAAAATACCTTGATTTGGATATTCTCATGGCCTCAAACTGGAAGCTAATAAATTTCCACAGTTAAAAGCCAACCCAAAGGGGCAGAAAGAATAATGGAGGAAATAATCACTGAAAATTTCCCAACTGTTATGAAAGACTTAAAATTATAGGTTCAAGAGGTGCAGTGTATGCTAAACAAAATAGATCCAAATAGACCTACTCCAAGACACTTACTAATCAAACTGTAAAATGTCAAAGAGAGAATTCAGAAAGCAGCAACGGAAAAGTGATGCCTCACAAACAAGGGATGATTAACAAGACTAAGTGAGGAATTCTCAGCAGAAACCATGGAGGCAAGAAGGCGATGATATGATATATTTAAGATACTGAAAGAGAAAAACTCAAGAATTCTATAGCCAGTAAAACTGTCCTTCAAAAATGAGATAGAATTTAGCATTTCTACAGATAAACAGCCACTGAGAGAATATGTGAATAAGAGACCTGCTCCTCAGGAAACACTAAAGGGCACACTATATCAGATAGAAAAAGACAGGAGAGAAAGGTTTGGAGAAGAGTGTGGAAATGAAAAATATCAGTAGGGGTACCTAAAAGTGTAAAAAGAGAAAAAAATATGATATGACATAAAATCCAAAAGGCATAAGGTTGAACAAAGTACTGCCTTTATGGTAATAACATTAAACATTAATGGATTAAACTCCCCAATCATGAGACATAGATTGGCAGAATGGATTAAAAAGAAACAAGATCCATCTATATGCTGTCTGCAAGAGACTCACTTAAGCCCCAAGGACAAATATTGGTTGAAAGTAAAAGGTTGGAAATATATATTTCACACAAACAACAACCAGAAAAGAGTGGGGGTAGCTATACTAATATCAGGCAAAATAGACTTCAAATATAAATACTGACAACATTAAAGGGAGAAGTAGATACCTGTACAATAATAACTGGGGACTTCAAAGCAACACTGTCATCAATGGATAAAACATCTAGACAGAGAATCAATAAAAAAACAGATCTTGAATAATATGAGAAATGAACTAGACAAAATAGATATTTACAGAACAGTGCTCCCAACAACAGCAAGAGATACATTTTTCTCAAGTGCTCATGGATGATTCTCTGAGATAGACCCCTTGTTGGCTCACAGAGCAGGTCTCAATAAATTTTAAAAGATTGAAATTGTACAAATCACTTTCTGGATTATAATGGAATGAAGTTGGAGATCATTAACAGGCAGTACATTGCAAAATTGACAAATAGATTGAGGCAAAACAACACATTTTTAAACAACCAGTGGGTCAAGGAAGAAATTACGAGAGAAATCATTAAATATCTTGAGACAAATTAAATTACAAGAGAAATCGGTAAATATCTTGAGGCAAATGAAAACAAGAGCACAATATATCAAAACTTAGGGGATGCAACAAAGGCAGTGCTCAGAGGGAAACTTATTGCCCTAAATGCCTATATTAAAAAAAATGAGAAAGAGCAAAAATCGAAGAATTAACTGCTTACCTGGAGGAATTAGAGAAAGAACAGAAAACTAAACCAAAGGCAAACAGAAGGAAAGAAATAACAAAGACTAGCTCAGAAATAAATGACATTGAGAATAAGAAAACAATAGAGAGACTCAAAAAAACTGAAAATGTTCTTTGAGAAAATCAATAAAATCAATGGACCCTTAGCTAGGCTGACAAAGAAAAAAGAGAGTGTAAATAAGCAAAATCAGAAATGGGAGTTGGGACATAACTACTGACTCCCAGATACAAAGGAGATAATGAGAGGGTACTATGAACAATTATATGCTAACAAAGTAGACAAATCAGAAAAAATGGACAACTTCTGAGAAAAGCATGAACAACCAACATTGACTTGACAAGAAATAGAAGACATCAGCAAACTAATCACAAGTAAAGAGATTGAATCAGTTATCAAAAAGGTCCCCCAAATAGAAAAGTCCAGGACCAGATGGCTTTCATATGTGAATTCTATGAAGGAATCAAGGAAGAATTGATACCAATCCTGCTCATACTCTTCAAAAAAAAAAAAACACTGAAGAGGAGGGAATGCTACCCAACACATTCTATGTAGCCAACATGACCCTAATATCAAACCCTGATAAAGATACTATGAGAAAAGAAAATTACAGACTAATCTCATTAGCAAATATAGATGCAAAAATCCTCAACAAAATACTTGCAAATGAATCCACAGCACATTAAAAGAATTAAACACCATGGCCAAGTGCGTTTTATTCCAGTTATGCATGGGTGATTCAACACAGGAAAATCAATCAGTGCAATATACCACATCAATAAATAAAAGAGGAAAAACAACATGATTATTTTCATTGATGCAGATAAGGTATTTGATAAAATTCAGCATCCTTTCTCGATGAAAACAAAGGATAGAAACAGAAGAAAACTTCCTCAACATGATAAAGGAAATATATGAAATCCCCACAGCTAACATCATACTCAATGGGTAAAGACTGAAAGTTTTCCCTCAAAGATCAAGAACAAGACAAGGAAGCTCACTGTCACCATTGTTATTCAACATTGTGCTAGAAATTTTCTTGTGCTGGCAAGAAAAAGAAATAAATATGCCCAAACTGGAAGGGAAGACATAAAACTATCACTGTTTACAGATGACATACATGATCCTTTACATAGAAAATCCTGAAAAATCTACAGCAAAGCTACTAGAGCAATAAATGAGTACAGCAAAGTGGCAGGACATAAGATCAACATTAAAAAAATCACAAGTAATAAGTAATTTGAGGAGGAAAACAAGAAAACAATTCCATTTACAATAGGAACCAAAAGAATAAAATATTTTGGAATAAATTAAACCAAGGACATAAAGTAATGAGACACAGAAAACTACAAAATATTGCTAAAAGAAATCAAGGAAGACCTAAATAAATGGAAGGTCATACCATAATCATGGATTGAGAGACTAAATATAATTGTCAATTCTACCCAAATTGATTTATAGGTTCAATGCGATACTAATTAAAATTCCAACAACTTACTTTTCAGAAATAGGAAATAAAAACAATAATCAAATTTACTTGGAAGGGCAGCATGGCCTGAATAGCTAAAAATACCTTGAGAAAGAAAAATGAAATGGAAGGTCTCATACTACCTGACTTTAAAGCATATTACAAAGCTACAGTGATCAAAAAAGCATGGTACTGTCATAAAAATAGATATACTGACCAATGGAATCAAATTGAGTGTTCAGAAGTAGACCTTCCCTTCTACCAACAATTGATTTTTGATAAGGCAATCATGTTGACTCAACTGGGACTCAGTAACCTCTTTAACAAGTGACACTTGAAGAACTGGATTTGCATATATAAAGAATGAAAGAGGACTCCCATCTCACATGTTATACAAAAATTAACTCAAAATGATCAAAGATCTAACAATTAAGGCTAAGACCAAAAAACTGCTAGACAAAAATGTAGGAAAATATCTTAAAGATCTTGTGGTAGGAGGTGATTTCCTAGACTGAGCAATGGGAAAGAAGAAATTTAATGGGATTTTCTCAATATTTAATGCTTTTGCACATCAAAGGACCTTGTCAAGAAAGTAAAAAGGCAGCCTTTGCAATGAGAGAAAGTATTTGGAAAATAAAAATGGACAAATGTTTATATCCAGAATATATAAAGAGATCCTACAACTCAACAACAAAAAGACAAACAACCCAATTAAAAATGGGTAAAAGATATAGGCACTTTTCCAAAGAGGAAATACAAATGGCTCAAAAGCATATGGAAAGATACTCTACTTCACTAGCCATTAGAAAAATGCAAACCAAAACCACAGAAAGATATCACCTCACACTTACTAGAATGGCTATTATATATATGTCAGGAAACTACAATTGCTGGAGAAGATGTTAAGAATTAAGTACACTTATTCACCATTGGTGAGAATGTAGAATGGTGCAGCCACTCTGGAAGGCAGTTTGGCAGTTCCTCAGGAAGCTTAGTATAGAACTGCCATATGATCAAGTAATCCCATTACTAGATTTATCCTCAAAAAAACTGAAAGCAGGAGCATGATGGACATTTTCAACTGATGTTTATAGTAGTATTATTCATGATTGTGAAGAGATAGAAACAGCCCATATGGACAAGTGGATAAACAAATTGTGATATATACATATGATGGAATATTTTGCAACTGTAAGATTGAATAAAGTCATGATACATGCAATAAAGTGGATGAATCTTGAGGACAAATATTGTATGGTCTGACTAATATAAACTTAACTATTATAAGCAATCTGAGCATTAAATTTGAGAACATAGGTTATCAGGGGATAGAAGGTTGGCAAAGATTGGGTAATCAATTATTAAAGAGTACAGGATGTTCAATAAGGCTCATTGAAAAGGTTCCTAGATTGTCAGCTCTTACAGCAGTCACATCTATTCCTGAGTGTTAACTGTTATTTCTAAATTCTGATATGCTGGGCACTTTACGTATAATCTGGTAGTTCCCTGGAACTTTGGGTATTTGTGTGACACCTGAGACTGAGAGCTAGTTTTTCAGCTCTGAAAGTCAGCATTTCTTCATACAGCATCTGTTAAAGAAGAAAAAGAAATAAGACTTCAATTAGAGATACAGTGTTATGGGGCACACTGAAAGAGAGACCACATAATTTAAAACTGCAAGCCAATTTGGAGTCTTTATTAGCCAGCCTGCGACTGCCTCAGAAATTTCCAAGAAGGAAAATTCAGAGAGCAGCCCCGAGAGATTTTCAAGGTGTGCTTATAAAGGCTAAAATCATGTTGTGGTTTTGCAGTTGCTAGCAAGCAAGTGTAATTATAGAAGCAAGAAAATGCCGTTAGCTGTTGCCAAAACACATCCCGTTCTCTCAGTTTCCTAACATTGGTTATTGTTTAACTCTTGTGGACATTCCACCCCAATGTTGTGGGGACTTTTCCTGCTTGGGCCTGATTGATTGCTCCTGCTTGGGCTTGACTGATTGCTCCTGGCCCTCCACATTCCCCACTGGTTTTATGAGAGAATCAAATCATTGTTTCTTCATTTTGATTATAAATCTGTTGATATTGGGTTCCAAGGACTAATAACTTAACAGTTTGCATTTTTCTTTGCACTTATGAGGTTAGACAGTTGATTACACAGGGTCCAAACATTAAGCTTAATAATATGAGAATTAGGAGTCCTGCTACGGTGGACAAGAGCGTGGTCAGCCATGGGGCTCAGGAAAATAAGTTTTTATATCATTGGCAGGGGTCCTGCCCACCAGGCCTCCAAGGTGGCTGGCTGAAGCTTCTTTATCCAGATTAAGTCTCCAGGCTGCACCTGAAATAGATCTTTTTTAGGGGCAGGATTTGTTGGTCCTGGATGGGCTGCCTTCACCAGTTCCTGAGTTTGCTGGGTGGCAGATTGCAGGGCCTGTAATGATTTTAGAAGAGAATGTTTATTTAATTTAGCTATCTTTTCTTCTCCCAATTTAGAGATTAGTGGGGGTGGTTGCCCAAACATCATTTCATATGGGGTAATTCCCTTAACATAGGAAGTACATTTAGTTTTTATGAGGGCAAATGGAAGGAGACTCACCCAGTTTTTGCCAGTCTTGGGGTTTTAGTTTATTTAAAGTTTCCTTTATTGCTTTATTCATTCTTTTAACTTGCCCTGAACTCTGTGGCCTATAAATGCAATGTAATTTTCATTTGATATTTAAAATTTTTGCTAATAATTGTGTAACTTGGGGAATGAATGCTGGCCCATTGTCGAATCCCATTGCAGCTGGGAGGCCAAATCGGGGGACAATTTCAGAAACTAGTTTTTATTATTATTATTATTTATGCTGTCTTAGTTCTGGTAGGAAGTGCCTTAGTCCATCCGGAGAAGGTGTTGATGAAGACTAATAGTATTTGTATTCATATGGACCAGGTAATATTTCTGTGAAGTCTATTTCCCACTGTTCCCTTGGAGCTTGTCCCTTCAGTTTAGTTCCTTGGGGCATTTCTTTCCCTCAGCCGGAATTTACCTGGGCACAGATGTGGCATCTGGATGATACCTGCCGGCCTTGTTGCAATCCCGGAATGTAGTAATCTCTCTGTAAGAGTTCAGTTAGTTTCATACTGCCCAGGTGTGTATTTTGGTGAACGTGGGTAACCAAATTTTTCCCCAGGTGCTCTGGCACTCGGATTCTCCCATCTGGGAGAATTTTCCAACCACCCGGATTTGTTTTAGCGCCCAGAGTTTTGCCCAGTCTAATCTCTTCCCCGGTATATTTTGGAGGGCTCGGCAGCATTTGCCCCGGTAAGACAGGAAGTATCTGCAGCTTCCCCACTGGTTTTGGGGCAACCTGTTTTGCAGTTTTATCAGCCAGGACATTTCCTCTGGCAATTTGCGTTTCAGCAGTCTGATGTCCTTTGCAATGTATAATGGCTGCCCTTTTTGGCAACTAGATAGCCTCTAGCAAGGCGAGTATTTCTGGTATATTTTTTATTTCCTTTCCTCCTGATGTCAAAAGTCCCTGCTCCTGATATAGTGCCCCTTGGGTGTGCACAATTGTGAAGGCATATTTGCTGTCCATGTAAATGTTGACAACCTTCCCTTTTCCCCACCTTCGAGCCTGGGTCAGAGCTATTAGTTCAGCCTTTTTGGCTGAGACTCAATAGCCCAACTGGGATAGTTCCTGTAACAAGTCTTTGGTTGCCTTTTTGCAGTCTGACAGATTATTAGCTGCCAGTAAGAGGTCATCCACATATTGTAGGAGGGTTATCTCTGGATGTTCTTGTCTAAAACAAGCCAGATCCTGGCTTAAGTCCTCATCGAAAAGGGTGGGAGAATTTTTGAAATCCTGTGGCAACCGAGTCCAGGTTAGTTGTCCAGAGAACCCCCCTCTGGGTCAGTCCATTCAAAAGCAAAGATGGGTTGACTTACCACACCCAGGGGAAGTGAAAAGAAGGCATCCTTTAAGTCCAGAACAGTGTAGACCTGCTGGCTGGGAGGTAACAGGCTCAAGAGCATATATGGGTTAGGCACAGTGGGGTGAATGGTTTCAATTCTTTTGTTTACCTCCTGGAGATCTTGCACTGGCTGGAAATCATTGGTCTTGGGTTTTTGGACTGGGAGAAGGGGGGTGTTCCAGGCCGAATGGCAGGGGACTAGAATACCTGCCTCCAGGAGTCTTTTGATATGTACTGCAATGCCTTTTTTAGTCTTTAAGCTTACTGGGTATTGTCAGACTCTGATTGGGGTGGTGGTGCTAGTCAGTTGGACAACAATGGGGGGCCAGTGGGCAGCTAATCCTGGTAGGTTAGTTTCTGCCCATACGCCTGGTATTTTTTCTTTAAATTCCTGCAAATATGGGCCTGAGGCTGGCAGCACCACCTCTGCAGTAAGTAAATACTCTTCCGACAAGGGGCAAGTGAGGAGGATTGCCAAGGGGTCTGTGTTGAAGGAGAGCTCAGCTGAATCGTTTTTGAAAGAGATGGTGGCTTGTAATTTCTGGAGAAGGTCTCTCCCCAAAAGGGGATACAGACACTCTGGCATTACAAGAAACAAGTGGGTGACAGTTCCTTCCCCAAGGTTAGTGGTCCTAGTCTTAGTCCATGGGCAAGACTTTGTCTTTCCCATTGCTCCCTGTATGGGGATTTTTTTCCTTAAATATGGGCCCTTCTGCTCGCTGGACGACAGGAAGGTCACCCCAGTATCCATAAGAAATTTTATAGGCTTGCCCCCAATTTCTAAGGTGACCTTGGGCTCCCGGGGGCTCAACAGAATGGAGCCCCGGCCCCATCAATTCACCTCTTCAACTAGAATGGGGGCTGGTTTCAGTCCTTTAAGTCTTTTAGAGCATTCATTTTATCAATGTCCATTCTCTTTGCTGTAGGTGCATTGGTTTGTACCTAGGCCCAACCGTTTTCCTTGGTTTCCCTTTCCTTTTTTAATGGTTTCCCATCTACCTTTTTGTTTCTCCTGTTCAGCCATTGTGGATACTAAAATTTTGGCTATTTTTTTGGACTGCGTGGTCCCGGGGTCATCTCTGTTATTAAAAGTCTTTTGGGCAATCTCTATCAGTTCGGACAGCACTTTATCTTCAAATTCTTCTAATTTCTGTAACTTTTTTCTTATATTTGGGGCTGACTGGGTGACAAATGCTATATTTATGGCTCATCTATTTTTGGGCACCTCGGGATCTATAGGGGTGTACAAGCGGTATGCCTGCAGGAGGCACTCAAGGAAGGTGGCTGGAGATTCGTCCAACTTTTGTATGATTTTGCTTATCCGAGATAAGTTGGTCAGCTTCTTCGCCACTCATATTCCCCGGAGCAGAGTCTGGCGATACCGATCGAGAGCCTCCTTACCTCTATCAGTGTTGGGGTCCTATCTGAGATGGGTGGAGGGGAACACAGCCTCTAATCAGGTTGATTCAGTAGTAGGTTGTCCATCAGGTCCAAGAATTAACTTTCTCACCTCTCTCCTGACTCTGTCTCATTCCTCGGAGGTGAAGAGGGCCTGGAGGAGCTGTTGGCAGTCATCCCAGGTTGGCTGGTGGGTAAAAAGGCAGTCTCCAAGAGGGAGATGAGCCCTTGGGGCTTTTCAGAGAAAGAGGGATTCTGGTTTTTCCAATTATACAGATCACTACAGGAAAAGGGGACATAGACCATGAAAGGTGGGTGGTCGTCCCCCGGGGCAGGGCCAACCTGCCTCAAGGATAAAATTGGGGCTCCAGAAGAATCTGGTGATTGTGAACCAGAAGAAGGGTGGTAAGCAGAGCCACTTCTCATATGGGGGGCACTGAAGGTCACCTCCCAGCTATCAGAGGGGCTGGTTGCCACCTCTTGGCCATTTCTCCCTTCTGGTCTTAGAGGGGCAGAGGGGCTGTTGGGTATGGGGGAGGGTACATCAAGAGTGGATCCTCTGATGGTCCTGTCAATACTGGGATCCCATTAGTCCTTTCTTTTTGAGAGGTTTTTATTAAGAGGGCCATTTTGGCTCTGGGGGATCTTTCTTTTTGGGACTCCAGGCAAGACTGTAACCACTTGGGTTTTTCTGTTAAAATTTCAATCCAAATTAGTATGTAGGGGATTTGGTCAGGGTGGCCTGGATTACCAAAA
Organism: Myrmecophaga tridactyla; assembly: GCA_004026745.1. Lineage (NCBI taxonomy): Eukaryota > Metazoa > Chordata > Mammalia > Pilosa > Myrmecophagidae > Myrmecophaga > Myrmecophaga tridactyla. Next base: position 3,806 of record PVIY010024265.1, on the reverse strand, counting down.
ATTGTCCTTTGGGCTTTATAAGCCACAGATAGATCTGTGGTTCCCTCAGAAGACCACTCAAAACCAAAAGTTGGCCACTCCCGTGAGCAGAATTTTTCCAAGTCAAAGGTGTTGACAGGGGCTCTGTAGTTGCCGGCCTTCCACTGAAATTCCTGGAAATGTTTCAAAAAACATTGAAGGGGAGTACAGACAGATGAACTTGACTGACCCATGGCAATTATGACAAGAATGACACAGAGTGTGATGAGACCAACAATTGAGAGGAGGGACAAAACGAACCAAGACAAACAAAGTGTTATCCCTAATTGATTCCTAACCAGAATCTCCAGCAATGTCTTGCTCCAGGACTGGACCTTGGAAGTAATGATGCATCCAGCCTTCCAGAGGTCTTCACTGGAGCCAGTAACAGACCTGTACTCACTGGTGAGGTTTCCATAAACAGATGACTCCACCAGATTTTGTGTAATTTTGGAGGGTTCTGTAGAACCGGCCCGGTCCCTGGTCCTTGCCTGGGGTGGAGGAACGTCTCTCCGAGACCTTCCCCTAGGCCGGACCTCAGTTCTGGGGGTGATCCCCAGGACCTGCGGTCACCAGATGTCCCATTAGGGACAATCTCGCTGGGGCCTCCAAATGTTGTGGGGCACACTGAAAGAGAGACCACATAATTTAAAACTGCAAGCCAATTTGGAGTCTTTATTAGCTGGCTGGCAACTGCCTCAGAAACTTCCAAGAAGGTTTTCAAGGTGTGCTTATAAAGGCTAAAATCACGTTGTGGTTTTGCAGTTGCTAGCAAGCAAGCAAGTGTAATCATAGAAGCAAGACAATGCCGTTAGCTGTTGCCAAAACACATCCCATTCCCTCAGTTCCCTAACATTGGTTATTGTTTAGCTCTTGGGGACATTCTGCCCCAATGTTGTGGGGACTTTCCCTGCTTGGGCCTGATTGATTGCTCCTGGCCCTCCACATAGATGGGATGAATTTTATTAGGACTAAGGTAAATCAGAACACAGAGGAAAAGATGATACCGTTTGTATTTTAAAACCTCAACCTCTATGTGAGAACACAGGAGATGTTTTTTGTACAAAGTTTAAATTTTCTGTAATGCATTGTTCAGTCAGTTTATTTAAACAATATAATTACATGGGACCTAGAATAGGGAATGATATCTTGTTATTCTGTACAGGCTAATGTAATAAATACCCTGATACATTCCAGAGTATTTTGGGCAGAAAATAAAAAAGTATTTGTAAAATCCCCCTGAGGGACCGGGGAAAAATGAGTAACCATTAAAATTCCCCATATGGGAATTCCTGATATCCTCTCAATAGCATTAGAGACTCCTAATTTAATTAGGGGCTCCAAATTTAATAGAACAGGAAGTTAATCTTGAAGCTTGCCCTTATGAAACTTATTTCTGCAATGGCAAAGCTAAGCCTACTTATAATTATGCCTGAGTTACCCCTAGAGAATCTCTTTTGTTGCTCATATGTGGCCTCTCTCTCTAAGCCAACTCTGCAAATAAATTCACTATACTCTTTCCCTATGTGGGAAATGATTCCCAGCAGTCTAAATCTCCCTGGCAACATGGAACATGACTTCCAGGTATGAGCCTGGCTCTGAAATTATGGGATTGAGAATGTCTTTTTGACCAAATGGGGGAAAGAAATGAAACAAAATGAAGTTCCAGTGGTTAAGAGTTTGCAAATAGAGTCGGGAGGTTATTCTGTAGGTTTCTCTTATGCACGCTTCAGACAAATATTGCAAAATTGCCAAAGTAATGGCAAGCTCCAACCAACAGTATTCCTGAAAACCCTGAAGAATAGCCTGGGCTCTATCTAAAACTCTATAAAAGTTTTTCTTAGTAAGGTTATTTTTTCAGAAATTTAAGGCCTCCAGATTGTTCCTATGCCATAGAAGCCCTGAAACACAGAGATACCAGTCTCTCCAAGAACTCAATCAGTTTCATTCCTCAACCCCTCAAGGTTAACAGCTCTTTCCAGCATGTCAAAGTTAAGGTGTTCAATGCTCAGATATCCCTGAAAATTGAGAGTATGATCAAATGAGAGGGAGGAGCTATAACTGAGAAATTAGGATTTAACAAATGATTATAACTACTGACTCGTTATATAGATATTTCTTTTTAGTTTCTAGTGTATTAGAATAGCTAGAAAGAAATACTGAAATTACTGAACTGCAATCCTGTAGCCTTTGATTGTGATTGTATAACTCTATAGCTTTTAACATGTGACCATATGTTTTAGTTTGCTAAGGCTGCTGGAATGCAATACACCAGGGATGGACTGGCTTTTATGAAGGTGATTTATTTAGTTACAAATTTACAGTTCTTTGGAAGAAAGGCAGCTGGCTTTCCTCTAGCTTTCTGTGTCACAAGGGAAGGCACATGACATTGTTTGTCCACCTTCACTCCCAATTTCTTGGGTCAAATGGCTTCCCCAGAGGAATTCCTTTCTGTATCTCCAAATGTCTGGGTCTGAGCTACTCTCTTCTGACTTCTCTTCTTAAGCCTCACTCATTGTGGAAGGCACTCCCCTTAGGTGACCACAGATGTAATCAGCCAATGATGAAATTTATATGCTAATGATTTAAGTCCACAGAAACAGAACAACTGGGCACTATCACCTGGCCAAGTTGACACCTGAATCTAACTACTAAAGTGTCCACCTCTTGTCAACTTGGCCACTATAAGCATTACCTTAAACTTAATCTCTAAATAGAAAACACTAAGTGGCTTCTGTTTCCTAGCAATGCTCATCTGTTCTGCATACAATGCATCAAATCTTTACATATGCAAAATAGATTCCTTTCATCACAATATCTCAAAGCCTTAAATCATTTCAGTAATAAAATAAATACAATACTAACTCAAAATAGTACAAAATTCCATCAAAGTCATTACAGGCATTGTCTGTCCCAAAGCAAATTCTCCTCTGGTTTGGATCTGTAAATTTAGATCAAGTTATTTGCTTCTAATATACAAAGAAGGAACAGTCACAGGATAAATGATCCCATTGCCATAGGGAGAAATTGGAAGGAAAACAGGGATCATTGGACATAAACAATTCTGAAAACTTGCAGGGCAAACTCCATTAGATTTCAAAGTCTAAGAGTCATTTATCCTCAGAGATTTAGAAAGCAGCAATCCCATTTTTCCCATTTAAGGGCCTATACAGCAATCCTATTCTCTCCAAACACTGGGATAAGGATTAGAACAATGGGGAACATTGGGGAGACCATATTTTTTGGGCCCCATCCTATTCAAGCATCTGAGTGGCCCCTGGATTCTCTGCCATCTCCAGGGTACAACTCTCAACCTTTTCAGAACAATGGAGTGTGCAGGACCTCACTCCCAGGGATGAACTTGGCCTTGATTGAAAAAAAACCTTCGTGACCAAAAGGGGAAAGAGAGAAATGAGACAAAATAAAGTTTCAATGGCTGAGAGATTTCAAACACAGTAAAAATGTTATCCTGGAAATTATTCTTATGCATTATGCAGATATACCTTTTTAGTTTATGGTGTATTGGAGTGGCTAGAGAAAGTACCTGAAACTGTTGAATTGTATTCCAGTAGCCTTGATTCTTGGAGATGATTCTATAACTATATAGCTTTACATTTGTGAAAACCTTCTGTCAGAACAGTGGGGTGGCATCTAGCCTTCCCCCAATCCCTGGGGAATGTGCTCTTCCCTCTCTGAGACCTGGGGTACCAGAACTCTTCCTGAATATTGAGGTGGAATGCCTGCCTTCTGCCTCTGGGGCAAACTCACCGCCTTCACACACACACAGG
>PVIY010024264.1:0-38269 GCA_004026745.1 Myrmecophaga tridactyla | reverse complement strand
TAAGCTCCCCAATCAAAAGGCATAGACTGGCAGAATGGATTAAAAAAGAAGACCCATCTATATGCTGTCTAAAGGAGACACATTTTAGACCCAAGGACAAATATAAGTTGAAAGTGAAAGGTTGGTAAAAGATATTTCATTCAAACAACAATCAGAAAAGAGCAGGAGTAGCTATACTAATGTCCAACAAATTAGACTTCAAATGTTAAACAATTAAAAGAGACAAAGAAGGACACTATATATTAATAAAAGGAACAATTCAATAAGAAGACATAATAATCATAAATATTTATGCACTGAGCCAGAGTGCTCCAAAACACATGGGGCAAACACTGAAAACAAAGAGAAATAGCCACATCTACCTTAATAGTTGGAGACTTCATTTCCCTGCTCTTATCAATGGACAGAATGTCTAGACAGAGAATCAATAAAGAAACAGAATTTGAATAATACAATAAATGAACTAGCTTAACAGACATTTCCAAAACATTACACCCCACAGCAGCAGGATACACCTTTTTCTCTAGTGCTCATGGATCATTCTCAAGGACAAACCGTATGCTGGGTTACAAAGCAAATCTCAATAAATTTTAAAAGATTGAAATAATATGAAACACTTTCTCATATCGTTAAGGATAAGTTGGAAATCAGTATTAGGCAGGGGACCAGGAAATTCACAAATATGTGGAGGCTCAACAACACACTCCTAAACAACCACTGGGTCAAGGAAGAAATTATAAAAGAAATCAGTAAATATCTCGAGGCAAATGAAAATGAAAACACAACTTATCAAAATTTATGGGATGCAGCAAAGGCAGTGCTAAGAGGGAAGTTTATTGCCCTAAGTGTCTATATCAAAAAAGAAGAAAGAAAAAAAGGAAGAAAGAACAGAAATTGAGGAATTGTTCACTTGGAAGAACTAGAGAAAGAACTGCAAAGTAACCCCAAAGGAAGCAAAAGGAAAGAAATAACGAAGATTAGAACAGAAATAAATGAAATTGAGAATATGAAAACAATCGAGAAAACCAACAAAACAGCAGTTGGTTCTATGAGAAAATCATAAGATTGATGGACCCTTAGCAAGGTTGACAAAAATAAGAAGAGAGAGGATGCAAATAATTAAAATCAGAAATGGAAGAGGAGACATAACCACTGACCCCACAGAAATAAAGGAGGTAATTGGAGGATACTATGAACAACTTTATGCTAATAAACTAGACAATGAGATGAAATGGGCAACTTCCTAGAAAGGCATTACCAACCAACATTGACCCCAGAAAAAAACAGATGAGCTCAACAAACCAATCACAAGGAAAGAAATTAAATTAGTCATTAAGAAGCTCCCCAAAAAGAAAAGTCCAGGACCAGATGGCTTCACATGTGAATTCTACCAAACATTCAAGAAAGAATTAGTACCAATCTTGCTCAAACTCTTCAAAAAATATTTAAGAGGAGGGAAGCCTACTTCACTCATTCTATGAAGCCAACATCATCCTCGTACCAAAGCCAGACAAAGATACTACAAGAAAAGAAAATTACAGATCAATCTCTCTAATGAACATAGATGTAAAAGTCCTCAACAAAATTCTTACAAAGCGAATCCAGCAGCACATTAAAAGAATTATACACTGTGACTAAGTAGGATTCATCCCAGATATACAAAGATAGTTCAACATAAGAAAATTAATTAATGTAATGCACCATATCAACAAATCAAAGCAGAAAAACTACATGATCGTCGCAATTGATGCAGAAAAGGCATTTGACAAAATTCAACATCTTGTTGGAAACACTTCAAAAGAGAAATAGAAGGGAACTTCCTCAGCATGATAAAGGGAATATATGAAAAACCCACAGCTAACATCATCCTCAATGGGGACAAACTTTCCCCCTAGGATCAGGAACAAGTCAAGGATGTCCACTATCACCACTGTTATTCAACATTGTGTTGGAAGTTCTAGCCAGAGCAATTAGACCAGAAAAAGAAATATAAGGCATCAGAATTGGAAAGGAAGAAGTAAAAATCTCTCTGTTTGCAGAAAATATACTATATGTCAAAAAATCCCCAAATTCCACAGCAAAACTACTAAGGCTAATAAATGAGTACAGCAAAGTGGCAGGTTATAAGATCAACGCTCAAAAATCTGTAGTGTTTCTATACACTAGTAATGAACAATCTGAGGGGGAAATCAAGAAAAAAATTCCATTTACAATTGCAACCTAAAGAATACAATATTTAGGAATAAATTAACTAGGAATACAAAAGACCTATACAAAGAAAACTACAAGAAACTGCTAAAAGAAATCACAGAAGACCTATAAATGAAAGGGCATATTGGGTTCATGGATTGGAAGACTAAATATAGTTAAGATATCAGTTCTAACTAAATTGATTCATAGATTCAAAGCAATCCCAATTAAAATCCCAAAAACTTACTTTTCAGAAATAGAAAAACCCAATAACCAAATTTATCTGGAAGGGCAGGGTGCCCCGAACAGCTAAAAAGCATCCTGAGAAAAAAAAATGAAGTCAGAGATCTCACACTACCTGACTTTAAGGCGTATTATGAAGCTACAGTGGTCAAAACAGCATAAAGATAGAAATACTATAAAGATAGAAATACTGACATTAAAGTATTTTGGCATAAAGATAGAAGTACTGACCAATGGAATCAAATAGAGTGTTCAGATATAGACCGTCTCATCTATGGACAGTTGATCTTTGATAAGGCAGTCAAGCCAATTCACCTGGGACAGAACCATCTTTTCAATAAATGGTGCTTGGAGAACTGGATATTCACATGTAAAAGAATGCAAGAGGATCTATATCTCACACCCTATTCAAAAATTAACTCAAAATGGAACAAAGACCCAAACACTAGATCTAAGACCATAGAACTTTTAGGAGAAAATGTAGGGAAATATCTTATAAATCTTATGATAGGAGGTGGTTTCCTAGACCTTACACCCAAACCACAAGCATTGAAAAAATAAATAAATGGGAATGTCTCAAAATTAAACACTTTTGTGCATCAGAGAACTTAGTCAAGAAAGTAAAAGGACAGCCTACACAATGGGAGACAATATTTGGAAACGATATACCAGATAAAGGCTCTAATATCCAGAATATATAAAGAGATTGTTCAACTCAACAGCAAAAAGAAAAACAACCCAATTGAAGATGGTTAAAAGACATGAGCAAACACTTCTCAGAAGAGGAAACACATATGGCTAAAAGGCACATGAAAAGATGCTCAACTTCGCTGGCTATTATGGAAATGCAAATCAAAACCACAATGAGATATCATCTCACACCCACCAGAACGGCCATTATTAGTTAAATAAAAAATGACAAGTGCTAGAGAGGCTGTGGAGAAAGAGGCACACTTAATCACTATTGATAGGAATGTAAAATGGTACAAGTGCTGTGGAAGGCAGTTTGGCGGTTCCTTAGGAAGCCAAGTATAGAATTGCCATATGACCTGGCAATGCCATAGCTAAGTATCTATTCAGAGGACATGAGGGCAAGGACACAAACGGACATTTGCACACCAATGTTTATAGCAGCATTATTTACAATTGCGAAGAGATGGAAACAGCCCAAATGTCCATAAACAAGGTGTGTATATACATATGATGGAATATTATGTAACTGTAAGACAGAATAAAGTTATCAAGCATGTAACAACATGGATGGACCTTGAGGACATTATGTTGAGTGAGATTAGCCAGAAACAAAAGGATAAATACTGTATGGTCTCACTGGTATAAACATTAGTGAACGAATTGGAGAATTTCAGTTAAGAACAGAGGCTATCAGGAAATAGAAATAAGGTAAATATTGGGTAATTGAAGCTGAAGAGATACAGATTGTGCCACAGGACTGATTGTAGAAATTCAGAAATGGATAACACAATAATCCTAATTGTAGCACCATAATGTTAGTACGCTGAATGAAGCTGAATGTGAGAATGATAGAGAGAGGAGGGCTGGGGTCACAAATGAAACCAGAAGGAAAGATAGATGATAAAGTCTGAGGTAGTATAATCTAGGAATGCTAGAGTGTACAATGATAGCGACTAAATGTACAATGTTTTTGCATGAGGAAGAACAAAGGAATGTCAATATTGCAGGGTGTTGAAAATAGATGGTAATTCATATTTTAAAACTTTAACTTATGTGTGAGACTAAAGCAAAAAATGTTTATTTCATACAAAATTATTATTTTGACTAGTGCATTTCCTAATATAACTTATGTGGACAGTTTAATTGAACACAGTAAGTACATGGAATCTTGAATAGGGCATGAGATTTTATAGGTTTGTCCAGAATGATGCTCCCCAAAATCCCAGAGTGATTTGAACAGTGAATAAAAAAGCATTTGCAAAGTCCCCTTGGGGAAATAGTGAGAAAGGGAGAAAATTCAACTTCCCCCTTTGGAGAATTCCTGATATTCTTGCAAGCAGTGGGGACATGACTCCCAGGGGTGAAAACCTCCCTGGCAATGTGGGACAGAAATCCTAGAATGAGCTGGGACTCAGCATCAAGGGATTGAGAAAACCTTCTTGACCGAATAGGGGAAGAGAGAAGTGAGACAAAATAAAGCGTCAGTGGCTGAGAGATTTCAAACAGAGTTGAGAGGTTATCCTGGTAGTTATTCTTATGCATTTTATAGATATGGCCTTTTTTTAGTTTAAGGTGTATTAGAGAGACTAAAGGGAAGTGCCTGAAACTGTAGAGCTGTATTCCAGTAGTCACGTTTCTTGAAGATGATTGTATAATGATATAGCTTTTGTAATGTGGCTGTGTGATTGTGAAAATCTTGTGTCTGATGCTCCTTCTATCTATGGTATGGACAGATGTATAAAACATATGGATTAAAGATGGATAAATGATGGAAATGTTAAAATAAAAAAATTTATATTGGGTAGATGGAAATACTAGTGGTCAATGAGGGGGAGGGGTAAGTGATATGGTATGTGTGAGTTTTTTCTTTTTTTTTAAATTTCTTTTTTCTGGAGTGATGCATATGTTCTAAAAAATGATCATGGTGATGAAATAACATTATATGATGACATTGTGAGCCATTGATTGTATACCATGTTTGTAATGTTTGTATGTTAAGAATGTATATGCTTGTATGGTTTTATCAATAAAAATTAAAAAAAACAACAAACAGAAGTTCTAGATCTGTGACCTCTACCTCAGGTTCCACTCCCTAACACAATGAGGTCCTGACCTCCAGCCCCAGCAATGAAAGATGGCTTCAGGGTCCCAAAGATTATAAGGTATAAAGGGAATGTTATCTGTCTGCAGATCATCTGTACGTGTTCTTTATGCTCAATGCTGGCCCTTCAGAGGTTCATGTATGGGCTTCAGAACCCCTGAATTTGTGTGCAGAACTCTAGGTAAGCTGCTTAAGTGCATTTTCCTGGAAAGAGAGTTTGGAATTTCTGACCAGATTTTCATAAGGGCCTATAACCCTCAAAGTCAAGAAGTACTGGAGTAGACTTGCTTTAATGGTCCTTCTGGGTTAATTACTTAAACATCTCAAGTATAAGAGGAGAAAGGTAGGGGCAGTAATGACATCTGTGTTTTGAGTTCTGATGTCCCTTTTCATAGCTTAGCAGGTTGTGAGCCACCCTGGGCACTGTTTTCCTCCCTGATGACAGTGAGGGTTGACCAGATGGCCCCAGGCATTTCTTACACTGCTTGGCTGAAGAGTTCATCACAGAAATAGAAGAGAATTGATGCAAATAAACATGGGGGTTTTTTTGTACATTTTTTTAAAAGGTGGTGCTGGCAAAAATTCTGTGTCTCATCTCTGAATCTCTCTCTTTTAACCACCAGTACACAAGCCTTCTAAAGAATGCCAGTTGTAGGTCTACAGGTCACTAAAAAAGAAAATGACAATCAGATGGTTTCTTGATGCTAGATACAGGAAAACACTATGATAGTCTCATGCTACTACAGGGTACTTACATATCATATATTTACGTGACATTTATTTAGTATTTACATGATGTATTCTCAAGTGGAGGAAGGGGGAGAAAACCACGTTGGACAATTTACACATGGGCACATAAACCTGTAAATCATTTGAGATGGGGACATTTATATATACTCAAGGGGATGTTTACTGTACTTGTGCCTACCGTCAGAAATAAAGAAGAGGAAACCAAACGTTTGGAAAGGTCAGGCTTTATTTTCTGTCTGGTGATTAGCGACTGAGAACTGCTAATGCCTAAAATTGGAAGGCAGAAAACTAGGGTGGGAGGTGGATGGAAGAGAGCTCACTGTGGACACTTGCTCACGCCCCAAGTATTGAAATCTTCTGCTCTTAATCTACAGGGCCAGACTGTGAATAATTATATTAAGGAAGTGGGTAGGGTCATCACAGAGCTACAAAATATCACCCTTGGGGGGCCTCACCAGAGACTGGTGGGAATTCTGGAGCACTGGTAATGGTGATCAAAGGGACTATGTATTTAAAATGCAGGCACAAAGGATGAACCCAGAAATTATTTGCCTGCCAACTTAACTTCTCTATCTGGAACAAATTATCCAAAAATCAATTTGCAAACACCTTTGAGATAACAAGGTCTTGAGTAATAACCTCTATGGCTTTGTAAAGAAAAGCTTCTAGCTTGACTAATCTGCTTAATTTCCTTCTCTGACCAAATGGCAGGCTATAATAGAGGCAATCTGAAGTTGTCCCTTAAGATTTGCTTTGAGTCACAATGAGAAAATATTGCCCATCTCTGTTTCATAGCAATTACTCTGTTTCTGGAGAATCTTTGTTGCTAGATAATTAATTAGAAGAAAAGCACTGCATGAGTCTCCTCTTATCCTCAATCTTGAAGCCCTCATCTGAGTTCCAAACTGAAACTCCTACCTGCCTTTGTCTACCCATATAGCCCAGAAACCTGCCAAAAGCAATATGTCCTTGGATAAATCCATCTTTTACTCCAACCCCAAATGCCTCTACCCTACGACTGCCTGGTTCTATTCCAAAAAACATGAACATGCTTACTCCCCTTGACAGATAATCCCACTCCTGACAGTTGGTCTTAAGAAAATATGAGCAGGAAGGACTAGCATCATTTGCTGTAGGATGTTTATTGCAGCATTATTTACAATAACAGAACTTGAAACAACTCAGTTTGTTACAGTGGATTTGTGTTACTGTTAGAAATACATGGAAAAGATGTAAGTGTATGAATAAAACAAGCATTACGATTTTATCAGGCAGTGAGGAAGGGGACACATTTTCTCTTCTTTAATATTCCACTGTTATTTTTGTTACAAATAAAAATAATACATCTAGTTCATGTTTGGTTTTTAAATGGGTATCAAGAATCAAAGAGGTTTCCATGCAGAGAGCTGGCCTGGAAAAGCATGCAGACTTGTGATTTATCCTGCCTTATCTGCCCCATGACCTTGGTTGGATTCCCAGACCACTCAGATTACCAGTTTTTTATCCATTAAAATGGCAGTGATGGGCGGTGCAATGGTGGCTCAGTGGCAGAATTCTTACCTGCCATGCCCAAGACCTGGGTTTGGTTCTCAATGCCTGACCATGTCAAAAAAAAATGGCAGTGATAATATTGTCCTGAGAATTCAATAAAATAATGCATGTGGTAGCTCCTGGTAATTAAGAAGCACAAAATGTTAATTTCTGTGGCTCTGCCTAAGGATTGCCAGAAAGAGGCTGCCATAAATGCCTGTTGAACTTCTAGTCAATTTAACTGAAGATACAAAACGTAATAGAAGGAGGTGGGAACACAACAGAAACAAAGTGACTCAGCATGAGTTTCCCTTTGGCCCTTGATTCCCACTGGGTGCATAATAGTTAGTGACACTCTGCCTACTGGAGGAACCTGCCAGAGTTGAGGAAGAAGCCAGATTCTTGCTGTGCCATCATCCTTTTTTTTCTTAGGCTTATATCACCACTTTGGGAAAACTTCTGATCATCTCTGTGCTCCTCCGTATGAAATGTCTATAAAGTTTAGACTCCCCTGGGGTTTGAACCCAGCTCAACTTGTGTAAAGTCAGGTTCTCATCTGAGGATAGAAAACTAATAATTAACTGAGGCAGCTTTGTAGTGTTCTGGAAAAACCATTTTCTCACAATTTCCTTCTTTCCTTCCTTTCTGCATATGGAGGGGCCATGGTGGGTGTTAATTGAAGAAATACTTATTCAGGCCTTTGCATACAAAAACTTGAAAGTTAAACTCAGGCATGAATGAGGTTAAGATAAGGGATTTTTGCTAATTCATTTGGCTGTGTTTGAAAATCCATCCCTTGTCTCAGTATGCTTGAATTCTGCCCCGTTAACCAATTGGGTCTGATGGTCCTTTGCGGATTGCTTGCCTTTCAGAGCCTCCCACGCCTATCGCCCCCCCAGAGCTGCTGGCAGTGGGAGCCACCTACTTGTGGATCAAGCCAAATGCCAACTCCATCATCGGAGACGGCCCCATCATCCTGAAGGAGGTGGAATACCGTACCACCACAGGGACCTGGGCGGAGACCCACATAGTTGACTCTCCCAACTATAAACTGTGGCACCTGGACCCCGATGTGGAGTACGAGATCCGCGTGCTCCTCACACGACCAGGCGAGGGAGGCACGGGACCACCAGGGCCTCCCCTCACCACCAGGACCAAGTGTGCAGGTAAGAGCCTTCTTCCAGACTCTGTTTTGAGAGGCTTGGTAGTCACTATGAGTGATCCTCGTCTTGGCTTTCTGTGACCAAAATATCTTTGATGTGAGTGTGCTTTCTGTGTTGAGAGAAAGAGGCTAGGATTTTGGTTTTGCTTTCAAAGTCATTCTGGCTCTGGCTGAATCTCTGGGGACAGCTGAGTTCTGATTGTGACTCTAAGAGCCTCTTGGTTCTTGCTATATGCCCTTGAGAGGTTCCTGGCACTGGCATTCCCCTAAGGGCTCCTGGCACTGACTGTGTCTCCTGAAGGCATCACTTGGACCATATACATGAAAGGTTCTGGTTCCATTGGTATCCCTAAGTTATTTCCGATTCCAAATGTCCCTGATGATCCCTGGGCTGGGCCTGTGACCCACATGAGCCCATGGTTCTGACTATTTCCCTAAGAGTTTCTGGTACTAAGTTCTGTCTCTGAAGGGCTCCTAGTGCCAACCGCATTTCAAATGCCTCTTGGCCCTGACAGTATCTCTAAATGGATTCCTGGCTCTGTGTCCCCTGGGGATCTCCTGGCTGGTAAGAGTCTGCTGGTTTGAACTGTGTCTGAGAAGGTCCTCTGGATTTGACTACATCCCTAGAGGCTCCTGGCTCAGTGTTCCTTGTGGGCCTCTGGCTCCAACTACTTCTCGGGGTACTGGACCACAAGAAGAGTGTGCTGGCTGGGACTTTGTCTCACAGGGTTCTTTGGATCCAACTGTATCCCTGAGAACTCTTGGCTTATACTGTGTTCCTAATAAGGGGCTGCTGGCTGGGGCTGAGTCTCTGACTCTAGCCCTGAGATGTGCTTGGCTCTGAATGCAACTCAAAAAAATTGAAGTATCCTACTGTTTAATTTTTGCAGACTGCTTAATTTATATAATCTTATCTTTTCCCTCTAAATAACCATTTGGTATAAGTATTTTTATCTCATATATACCTGACTCAACCAGAATCTCAATATTTTTAACTTTTTGCCCAAGGTCATAGAATTGGGCAATAGCAGAGTCAGGATTTGCATCCAGGTTTTCTGACTCCACTGCTCTTGATTTTTGGTCACACCACAGTAAATAAAGGCAGATAAAGAGAGACACAAATGCCAACAGTGGGGTATGCAGAGTTGGGGATCCTCCAGCGGGGACTCGGGAAGTGGGAAGCATGAATCCTTGCCTTTTGAGGGAAAAGGAGTCACTGACAGCGTCTAGCTGGTGTGGGAGGGAACCAGTAATGATCACCATGGAACAAAAAGCAAGATAAAATACAGTCAGTTCTGCTATATTACACGTCCCTAAAACTTACCACGCTATGCAAAGTTATGCAATGAAGAACACAGGGCTTCAGGAACAAATGGACTTGGAGCACCACATTCAAATGCTTCATCAGTGACACACACAAGAAATAAGGTCCTAGTAAAAATGGTAACCCAGTTTTATAGATGATCTGCCTGAGAAATGCATAAATACTACAACGAATATGGTGCTTTTTGAAAAAGACCTGTGCCTGCAGTGACTGTGGGCAGTCAGAAGGGTTGCAGTCTGGGAATTACTGTGAAGTGGTAGAAGGAGGGTTGTTGGAAATTAGTGGAAAATTGTCGCACCAGATACAGATGGGTGTGGCTCTACACCCACAATGAACAGGTGGATGTTTGAGAGGTGCTATGTTTGGTATATTCCAACCCTGGCTCAGTTAAGCTGGGTGCAGGTTTCTGGTTCACCTCATGTTTCTCACATATGAGCTCATACATAAAGAATTCATATTGTACTCGTAATTGCTCCCTAATAAATCAATCGTTTGGTAGTAGATCCACATTTTCAAAGCCATGTTATTCCGGTATTGACAGTAGCAGTTCTTCAGCATCTCAGTGGGGTAGCTCAGCAGTAAGTAATCCAAGGACAGTTAGTATTCCCGTGGCTTGGGAATATTCTGTTGGAGGTTATCAGACAACTTGAGCAGAGATGCCATTTTCTTAATTATTTTCAAAAGCGAGCCTTTGGTAAAATTCCTCACTGAAAGCTGATTATGAAACTTACTGTCTTAAAAGGACATGGGATATGTTATTAAACCGGGTGATACCTTATCTCAGCTTTGCAATGCAATGTTCATCCATAAAAATAATTGATATGCTCCTGCTGATGAGACATCTCTCTTTACACAGGGTAAATGTGAGCTTTTCTAGGGTTTTTGGTCTTTATAAATGGTAGTCAAAGTGCTTTAGCAGTCCCTATAGACTTATTTACTGATGATTATATAATACATTTTGAAATTCAATCGCAAGATGATCATCCCAATAAAAATTTACAATCTATTACAAACTGTTGCCATGACTGTGTAATGGATTTTACATGTAGAAAATGCAGTTGTCTGACTATCACTATAAAAATTATGAGTTGAAATGTTGTTTGTGGTTTTATGTTTCAAAAAATGCTGGTGTTTAAGTTGTTGCTGAAATTGTGAATAACCCATATTTTAAAAAAACGTGTTATGAGAAAGATACTCTTCTTTCCCACTTGCCTCATAATTAGCTTTTAAGACAATGCCAAGGCTGATATCCATTGGTAGATGTTGTTTATTGGGGTTGGTAGTCTGAGTTTTTTTCCCTTTCCCTATTCTATTATTAATCACACTGGGAAAGTATTGATTATTTTACAAAACAGGAAAAGAGAGATTGTGTAGCATGGAAGATATAATTTCTGCCCAGAGGAATATAGTCTTGGTTAAGATTCCAACAAAACAGCAAAAAATGGTAGAACTAAAGTAGAATATTACAGAGCATACTTCATGGAGAAAAGCAGGGTTGGTGTGAAAGGAGCAATGCTCTAAGAATAATCTAGAGTAGTAATTCTTGAAAGTTCGTATCTGGAGGGGCTGTATCAGCATCACCTGTGAACTGAACCAGAAACTATAGATGTGAGGTCTCACAATCCATGCTTTAACAAGCCTTCTAGGTGGTACTGATGCATGTCCACGTTTAAGAACCACTGACAGACTATGACACACTAACATGTCCATTATATTGCTTGACCCATTAGGCAGCTCTGAGAGTTAGAGAGAAGGAAAATATTTTTTCTATTCTGCAGTAGGAAAACTGAAGTAAAATCATTTGACCAAGGTCACAGTATTTAAGTGCTTTATAGCCAAGTCTCTTGACCCAAGGAGCTTTCCATCATATAAACTGATGGAATTTTCAGCCTTGGAAACATCCTCTGCTTGCAAGTATCCTTTTAGGGTTGGGATTTGGTGCTAGCTAGTTGATGATGAGAGGTGTTTTGCATTGCTGTTTCAGTCCTTTTCATCAAACATTTATTTAATTCCTTCTTCATGCCAGACTCCATGCTAGGCTGGTGGCAGAGTGAAGACATGCCAGAAACAGGCCGACACTCGATGGCAATAAACTGTAAGCTTGAGGGTAGCTGGAGATCATGGGGGCCAATTCTGCAGGGACAAGTTGGCATGCACTCTGGTTCTGCCAGGTCTGACAGGCTGCTGTGTGACCAATCCTTGGGGCATTGGGAGAAGGGTCCACCCTCCAAGGGGGGAGATTTTCAAGTGTTTGACTAGGGACGCGCATATAGCCAAATAAGATGGAATTCAGAGGAAGGTGCCTGCTGTCAGGAGCCTGGGAATGTGGAGATGAGTGGAGAGACACAAAGGGGGCATTCCGGGCTTCTGGTTTAGATGGCTGGGAGGTGAACGGTGATAGCATTTTCTGAGATAGGAAACAAAAAAGGAAGGAACAGGTTTAGGAGCAAGGGAATGAGTTCAGGTGTAAACAGATTGTGTTTGAGGTGAAGGTGCCACAGCGGGCAATGAGGATATGTCAGTCTGGAGCTCAGGAGAGCAGCTAATCACATCTTCCTTTTCCATGAGAACTGTGTGGGATACACTTGGATTCTTAGGATCAGAGGCTTCTTAGTACTCATGAAAGCAATGGAATTCTCTTACTTCATGCTATTCTCTTGAGATGCCCCATTCATTTGTTTTTTCTTTTCATTCATCATTTTGTTCCTTTTCCTCAGTTTAATCATTCACCATCCTTTCTGAAACACTGGCCTGGGCAGTAAATGTGATAATGTATGTAAAAATCCTTTGAAAAGCTCGTGGTGCTATTTAGATGTCTGTAGTAAAACTGTCACTGTTTGTTGCTGCTAATATTATGGATGTTATTATTAATCATTTAACAAAGCAGGAAGTCTTATGTTTTCCATTTCTCTGGTCTGCTGTCATTTGGAAGGGTGAGCCTTATTCTTTTTCTTCATCAGCCCAGGGGAAATACCATTTCTAGAATAAGATGATTTTACTGTGGTCTGGACTTTTAGAGACCCCAGGTCAATGGCTTTGAGAATGGACATGGAGGTCAGTAACCAGAGAAGGCAGATGTGGAGATGATGAGCGGTGAGGATACCACACTGGTAAAACTCAGTCTAGCTTCTCTTATGCAGGTACCACTTTTAATGGTCTGGGCATATGTTTGCTGATGTCTTAAAAATAGCATCCCGCATCAGACAGAAGCAGTGTCCCCTTCTGGGACCCCAGTTCTGTTCTCCATATAAAGCATGTGTATGGAGTCTAGTTTTGCTCTTGGGAGCACATTCCTTCTCATCTCAAAAACAGCCTTCAGCAACCGCAAGTTCCTTTTGATGCTCCAGAACCTCTTTCCTTCGTCTCAAAAGCCCTGTTTGAATGAGACTCCAGCTAACTGCCTTCACATCTTAGTTATGGAATCACAAGCAACAGTCCAGCAAGCCAAGTGATCAAAATCCCCCATCGATTGCTGACTCTTGTAAATCAAAGGACCCTTGCCTGGGACCCCACTTCATCGTGGACTCAGAGTTCCTACTCTCCAAGTGAAAGGGACTTCGCATGGCCCAGCGGCATGGCACACACTGCTGATTTGGAGTGCTTTGTTCCTGCTTCCTCCACCTGAGGGTTCGTTGCTTGTTATATTTTCTTTACATATCTATGGATTTCGACTTGAAGTGATGTGTGTATAACTCTCTCTTTTCTCCAAGGGGATGGAAAAGAGAAATTGAAATTGCTGGGCTCAATGAACAAGAATAGCTGTTAGAATTTAATGTAAGGAACGAGGGATTTACTGGTTTGTATCTTGGGCTCAGTGCCTGATACCTAAATTACTGTGGCTCTGTTACTTTACCTCTCTGTGCCTCAGTTTCTTTTCTCCCATTTAATGGAGAATACAATACATTGTTTTGTCGTGAAGCTTCAGTGATCTTCATGACATTATATGCCTAGCAGAGAACCCAGAAAATACGAGCCCCTTAATGAATGCTCTTTAGAAATAAATGTGACGTCTGAGAAGAGAGTGTCAGAACCATACACTGATTTCCTTCACTTTGGTACGATGGAGTATATTTGAAAAGGATTTCTGTATCTGGTACTCTTTCTGCTTCCTCATAGAGCAATGCTTTAGCGCAGAGGCTCTGCTCACTGCAGGGGAGGTGGGAAATGTGGGGTGCTGTGCTGGTATCTTGATGTCCTTGGTGTGCATCTTCAGGGCCCAGTGGTGACTGTGATGGCAACTGGTGAGTGGCGGCTGGATGGGAATTGTCCTTTTCCTAATTCTGTCTCTAGGGCTGAGTAGGAGAGGGAGGTGTGTGTTTTCTCTCTCTGTGGAGGCCAAGGCTGGTGAGAAAGAGGCCTTGCCAGTGCAGAGCCAGCAGTGAGGGGAGCCCTGACCTCTGAATGAGCCCCTCAGGTAGCCTCTGTGTTCTCTGGGGGGTTATTGAGACCTGAAAACAAGGGTCTTTCAGTCTAGCTTGCAATTAGGACAAAGGAGATGGATAGAAAGACTGAAAGACGTAATTGAGGGGCTAGATAATAGAGCAAGTCACCTAACCAGCCTCACGAGCCTTTCCTTCATTTTCTAAGCCTCAGATGCACTATCTGTAGAATGGAAGCAGCATGACCTGGATTGACTCTTAGGCTCTTAAATTAGAAGTAAATAAGCCTCCTTCTGGGCAAGGTGGGGCTATGAGCACAGATCTCTAACCCCCAATCCTGCCCTGCCATAACCCTCATGGGATGACCCATATGTCTTAAGGAAACATGGCAAGATGAGCCAGGAGAAATCTACTTCGGATTGAAGCAAAACAGTCAGTGGACTCTAAAAACCAAGGGTGCAGTCTTCAGCCATGTGGGACAGCAGAGGAGGGGAGTCTCCCGTGCATTCCACTTGATGTTCAAAGAGACAATTTTTGCTAGTGTTGTGCAGGTGGATCCAGGTCAAAGGCAGCCACAGAGGACAAGACTTGCATCCACCCTTTCTCAAAGAGATGGATGGCATCACTGGCAATAGGGGTGAGAGGGTGAAGAAGGGAAAGCCTGCTCGCTGCTATGCTCCGTCCTGGAGCCTCTGGGTGGTCTAAGAAGTGGCTGCAGATGAGCAGGCACTGCTGGAAGCTGAGATGCCCATCTCCTCTTCTGTCACGTAACTCCCTCCCCCAGTCCATACAAGTGCTTTCCTTGGAATTACCCTTACTTGGCTTGGGAAGGGGAAGGAGAAAAGCCCTCTCCCCTTATGCCTACAATTCACAACTTCAGGAACTTTGTCCTTCTGACCCATGGTCTACTTGTTCTATGGGCTATCATGGCACTGGGAGTGAGAGGAAAGGAGCCAGCTGGGTACGTCTTAGTAGTTTAGGGACGAGACATTGAGAAGCACCTTGATTGCTCTGTATAGAATGTGGCAGCGCTCATCACTTACTCTTCTTGCTTTGTACCCTTAAGTAAAATTCTAAAAAGATAAGAAAACTGCCATTAAGCATATGTTACACTTAGATTTGTCTGCTAGGCCATGCTCCCTGGAGAGCTAGGTCCTCCTGGAAGGGAAAGTCAAATAGCAAATCTACAACATGCCCTGGTAAATATTCCTACCCAATCTCTCCCAACTTTGCAAGTTGAGAATTGAAGAAAAGGCAAAGCATGGAGAGAGGTGAATGATGATAATGGTGTATTAGTTTTCCATGACTATCGTAACAAAATGCCATCAACTTAGTGGCTTATACATACAAATTGATTATTTTACAGTTCTGGAGATGAGAAGTCCTGACTGTGACTTGCTGTTCCTTAGACTCAGGGAATAAATCTATTTCCTTGTCTTTCTTCAGCTTAAGCGTTGCTTACATTCCTTGGCTTTTGCTCCCTTCCTCCTTCTTCATAGCCAACAATTACAGATTGAATCCTTTTCAGATCAAATCACCCTGAACCACTTCCATTGACACATTTCCTTCTCTGACTTTTCTGCTTCCATTGTTTATGTTTAAGGACATTTATGATTACACTGAGTCCATCTGAATATTCCAGGATAATATTCCCATCTCAGGGTCAGCTGATTAGGAATCTTAATTCCATCTACTAGCTTAATTCCCCTTTGCCATGTGTAACTTAACATATGCACAGGTTCCAGGGATCAGAAGGTGGATACCTTGGGGGCCAATCTTCTATCCACCACAGATGGCTAAGGTATCAGGCTGTAGTGTAGCAACAAAATGTTGCATGCACTATTTTTATTATTTGTTTGATTATCAAGAAGGTCCTTGATAATCAAACTATATTTGATATATATATAAAATATATCAAGTTATATTTTAAAAGATATTCCCTAGATATATTAAAAGTAGAGGTCAATCATCACTCCTGTACCATAAACATTTTTGATAACAACACAAAGAAAACAAATGATTATAGTAATGGAGATAGTGGCTCCATGATTTGAGTGTCTGCTATATGTAAGGCCTATCGCTGAGCTTGTTTTGGTATTTTTATTTCCAATCCTTGCAACAGGTTTGTGGTGTGGGTATAATTTCCTCTGCTTACTGTCTGGGAGGTAGAAGACTAACCTGTGGCCACACAGTTGCCCAAGTGGCCCATCTAGGATTTTAACATTTAACACATAGCTACAAAGTCCAAACTACTTCAATATGACCTGTGGCATCCAGCATTATCCCACATTAATGCACCATGACCAAGTTGAGTTTATTCCAAGAATGCACTAATGAAAAATGTGAATATTAGAAAATTTATTGATATAACGTCTCATATCTGTAAATCAAGGGATAAAAACCATCTGATAACCTCAAGAGAGGCTAAAAGTAATTGGATAAAATTCAGCCCTCATTGCTGATCAGAATTCTTAGTAAGTTGAGAATGGAAAGGCACTTTTTTATTTCTAGCAGAAAATGTTCTTATAGCCCCAAAGCCTAAGAGAATAAATGTGAAAAACAAACAAAAACACTATTAGAACTACTAAAAGACTTCAGTACTATGGTCAGACACAAAGCAAATAAAAATCAATAGCCATATCCCAGTAATAACCATTATAAAAACATAATAAACTGTATCCTTTTCCCAAGTGCAATTAAAATATAAATACTTAGGAGTAAAAGAAGGCATGATGTGCAGAATCTATATGAAAAGACACATACCTCTAATACTTTATTGGGGATGATAAAACAAGACCTGAATAAATGGAGAGCGAGATCATGTTCTCGGATAAACAATTCAATACTGTGACGCGTCAGTTTTCCTTAATTTATGGGTTTGATACAATTGCAGTCAGGCTCCTGATGAGATTCTTTCTGGAACTTGACAAAGAGATTTCAAAACTCATTTGAAAGAATATAGACAAGAAAGCATGCAAGAACACTTGGAAAAAGAGGGAGAGAATTTCACTATGAGATAGCAATATTTATTATAGCTATAACAAGTAGAGCCCAGAAAAGAATCCAATATATGGTGAAACTGACCTTTAAAATTTATATCAATGGAGAATTGCTTAGCAAATACCAAGTGTGTAATTTGTAATGATTTGGAAAAAATAATATTCAATGTCATGAATATCTATCATGATATACTAAATAGTCTGGATGGATTAGGGATTTAAATTTTAAAAAGTAAGAACTGAAATGAAACAAAGTATTGTTCTTTTATTGAGAAACATTTTCAGTTCATTAAAAGGAAACATCATTGAAGCCCCAAATGAGGCCCCAAATTTCACTATATAAAGAGAGAAAACAAAGGAGGAGAAGAAAAATTTTTGCAGCATTAACAAAATTCAACAAACAAATGAGCAAATAGTGTGAGGAAACATGACAAAAGTGAGGAAAAAGAAGGTAATATCCTCACACATGAAGATTCTGACGTCAATAAAAATGCAATCACAATAGAAACAAAGGCCGAAAGATATAAACGAGTAATTGCCAATTGAAATATGAATGGCAAAAATCACATCAAAATGTCCAGTGTCGCAAATACAAGTTAAAGCAATAAGACATCATTTTTATCTATCAGATTGCCAAAATATAAATTTTTAAATTGGTGGTAACAAGCATTGGCAAGGAGGAACAAAACACCCTCTTAGGGCATTGCTGCAAGTGGGTCAGCTGGCACGGCCTACTTACAAGGCAATTTTCTTAATTTTTGTTCTAAGAAAATAATCAGAGCTGTTCAGAAAGGCTTTTATACAGAGGTCATCACTGCATTATTTATAAGGGCAAAAACTTGGAAAACACTTAATGTGCCAACAATAGGGGAGCACTTAAATAAATTTTTGGCATGTACACAGTGAAATTCTATGCCAGTGTTATAAACCTTTTTCTTTTTTTTTCACAGAATAATGTCATGGGTTGATGTTCAGGCAATAATAAGTTGTGCAATTCAGATAATAAGTTTTATATGCCTATGTATACATATATATATATATATATATATATAGCTTTGGTTTGCTAAATGCAGCCAGAATGCAATATACTAGAAATGGAATGGCCTTTATAAAGGAAATTTATTAAGTTGCAAGTTTATAGTTCTAAGACTATAAAAATGTCTAAACTAAGGCATCCAAGGAAACATACCTTGGTTCAAGTGAGGCCAATGGGTCTGGAGCACCTCTGTCAGGTAGGATGGCACGTGGGCTGGAGTGTGTAGCTTTCTCTCCTGGCTTCTTGTTTCATAAGGCTCCCCTGGGAGTCTTTTCTTTCTGCATCTTCAAAGGTCTCTGGCTGTGTGGGCTCTGAAACTTTTTCCAAAATGGATCCCACTTAAAGGACTCCAGTAAGCAACCCCACCTTGAATGGGTGGAGACACATCTCCATGGAAACCACCCAGTCAACAGGTCCTACCTGATTGTGGGATCACATCTCCATGGAAATAATTTAGCTGAAAAGATCCCACTCAGTAATACTGAAACAGGATTAAAGGACATGGCTTTTCTGGGGTACACAACAGTTTCAAATTGGTATATACATATATATAAATTGGCATATATATCAGCTTACAAAACTGTATATGTAATTGCTATCCCAATTTTCTGAAATAAATGTCAGGCCCAGGTTATAGAGTTAGAGAGCCATGACATATTAGCCAGAACTTCATAACCCATTCCAGATTCTGTACAACATCTGAGCTATCTCAAAATGTCTAGGGATTCCCAAAGGAGCACATGTGGCCCCTGTTCCCTGCCTGCCCTGAGATCTGGAACTTCATGCTGTTTCTTCTGGCTGTCCTAATGTAGATCAAATGTAGGACACACCCCCAAGCTACATGACTCCTGGCTGCTTCTTACAGGAGAATTTCTCTTGAGGATTGGTCAGGCAGGGGAGCCCATTGCAACCAATTCAAAATCCCTCCTCAGACACCCTAGCTCTTAAAAGCCCTTTCAGTTGACAGAGATTTTTTCACCCCTTTCTCTTCTCCTCTCACCTTATTGCCCACAGAGCCTACCATGTCGTCTTATTCCAATTTCCAGTGTGGTTCAGCTTTCCCCAGCTCCAGGCCCATCTTTGCATCCTTTTGCATTGAGATAGAATGTTAAAGGGGGGGGGGGTCAAAAGTGATGGGCAGCTAATGCTAACATTAAAACCTTTCTTTAAATAGGAACTACCCTCCTTTATGCAAACATTTTTTAATCTACCTTTGCTCACAAGCATGCACAGACACATGCATACCATATGCACATGTGCACACATGCATGTATTTATATTTAGGTAATGTTAGTGAGGATCACTGTCAATGCTTTCTGTTTTGCTGTGTGTTATAAAATTAATACAACTTAAAAGTAGTGTTCTTCTTTAGTCAAATACATGTGAAAGATCTTTTTATGTTGTAAAGCACTCCATATAAATGCAAGTAGTTGTTTCAATGACATTCCTCCAAGGTGTAGAAATAGTTCCATATTTGCTGAGCCCTGCAATGCAAGCTAAACATTGGGCTCTATGTACAGATGGAATAAGGGACAGTCAGGTGAGGATTTTGCCATTGGACCTATCCGAGTTTGAATCCACATTTTGTCATCAGGATGTTGGACAGCCTAGGACGATTTGCTTGACTTCTGTACTGGTTTCTCTATCTTAAATGGGAATAATTACTAACTATCTCATTGGATAGAAATACAGGTTATTATGCTGACTCATGTTCTGTGAAGCTTACTTCACTGCATCTACCTCTAGCCCCATGAGGTAGGTGCTATGATTGTCCCTACTTCTAGGTCCTAGAGAGTTACATACAAGTCACACAGTTGAGTAAGTGGCTGAGGCTACAGCCCCTGGAGTCTGGCTTGAGAGTTTCACATGGCAACATAATTGTAAGTTCCTGGCACCATGCCCAGGACTTAGTAGGTGCTTAAGAAGTTGGAGCTTTGGGCACTTGAACAGCCTAGAGGCACACTTTCTCTCCTCATATCCAGGCCCTCCTCATCCGTAAACTGCAAGACCATTCAAAAGGCAAAGGGTAGCCACTTGCTGAGTTCACAAAGGGTTCCAGGAGGGTTCACCATTTCCAGAACTTAGCATGCAACCCCAGCCAAAACTGTGTCAGTACATAGGGATAAATCCAGGGCCCCTTGCCCATTGCTAGCTATTCTGTCATGCAGAAGTCCCCCTTCTCTGAGAAGAATGGGATACTGGCACAGAACAGTGGACCCAAACCTGGCACGATGCAAAGGGGAACTGAGTATGCTTGGCAGAAAAGAGAGAAACTGGGGTTCCATTTGTGGTTTCTAAATCACACCCACTGTTGACCTGACCCACGAGTCAGCTGAGACTCCTGAGGGTTGCTGTCGCAGGAACTGAGAGTGGGGTTGCGATCCATGGAGACCCAGCAGAAAGGACATATCCTTTTGCCACTGCCATATAGATGTGTCTGAGGTCTGACTGTCTCTAATCATTAGATCCTGCAACTCTTCCAACCAACTCTTTTCCCAGCTGGGCCCCGAATGAAAGCAGGCACAGGTGCTATAGCTATTGTTGTTCTTCCTTCTTTGTCTTCTTCATCTTTATAATTGAAAAACTAGGCTAGAATTGATAATAAAGCGAACTTTCAAAAATAATACCACACACCAAATAAGTTATTATTTTTTGCTTTTGCATATTCCCTTTCAGTTACTGGTCACCTTCTTATGAAATCATGCCCATGTGCCACATAATAGTCCCCAGCTGTCACTCAACATCATATAGTAAATATTTTACAGGTACTTAAAGTGTTTTCAACGTTATTTTAATGATTCCATAACGTTTCATAGAGCCTAATTACCATAATTTGCTAAACGATTCTGTATTGTTGGATATTTAGGTGTGTACTGGTTTGAAAGGATACATGTCCCCTAGAAAAGCCATGTTTTAATCCTAATCTCATTTTGTAAAGGCAGCCGTTTCTTCTAATCCCTATTCAGTACTGTATGTTTGAAACTGCAATTAGATCATCTCCCTGGAGATGTGTCTCAATAAAGAGTGGTTGTTAAACTGGATTAGGTGACATGTCTCCACCCATTCGGGTGGGTCTTGATTAGTTTATGGGAATCCTATAAAAGAGGAAACATTTTGGAGAAAGTGAGAGATTCAGGGAGAGCAGAGAATGCTGCAGCACCATCAAGCAGAGAGTCCATCAGCCAGCGACCTTTGAAAATGAAGAAGGAAAATGCCTCCTGGGGAGCTTCATGAAAGAGGAAGCCAGGAGAAAAAGCTAGCAGATGACGCCGTGTTTGCCACGTGCCCTTCCAGCTGAGAGAGAAACCCTGACTGTGTTTGCCATGTGCCTTCTCACCTGAGCGAGAAACCCTAACCTTCATCGGCCTTCTTGAACCAAGATATCATTCCCTGGATGCCTTAGATTAGACATTTCTATAGATTTGTTTTCATTGGGACATTGTCTTGGCCTTAGAACTATAAACTAGCAACTTATTAAATTCCCCTTTTAAAAAGCCATTCTGTTTCTGGTATGTGGCATTCCAGCAGCTAGCAAACGAGAACAAGATATTTCCAAAATGTCGCCATCTTTGTGCCTGTAGCTTTCTGCCTGAATTAGTCTTACACTAGATTTCAAAGAGTGAGATGTTTAAAAGTAGAGACATCCTCATGGCTTTTACTGCATTTCACAGATTGCTTTCAATGAAATAACTAGGCTATTTTATATTACGAGTAATTTCAATGTAACCTTGCCAGGAGTGTGTACTGTCATTTTTTTTTTTTAATTTGCCAGTTTGGTAGGCACAAAGTGGTATCGTACTTGGATTTCCATGTCCACCTACTACTCCGTTTCTGCATTCTCCTCCCCCTTACTCACATATGCCAGCCACCCTAGTTTTTTGTTTTTTTGTTTTTCTGTCCTCAAATACTATAACTTCTTCCCTTTCTCAGCATATTTTTCTAAATCGTTCCCTGTCCCGGCTCAGCCCCTCCACCTGCCAACTGCTCCTCATCCTTTCTGTGCTGCTCTAAGTCATTTCCCCACAGACCTTGCTGGACACTCTGATCTAAATTAGCCTCCTCCCAGGCCCTTTCTAACCATTTGTGGTGCTCTGGTCACAGAATTTATCCTAATCTCTGCTACCATTTAATTTTAGTGTGCTTATTTGTTTTTTATGCTTTTTCCACGGGCCTTTATACTCTCCAAGGTCAGTGTCCTTGCGTGTTGTGGTCACCGGCCTGCAGTCATGCCTGGCGCCGAGCAGGGGCTCAGGAAATGTGTGTTGAACTGTGTCTTATATACGTGCACAGCAGAAAACTTGGGAAATACAGAAACAGTGCATTGCCAAGATTTAAGATGGCTCAGCATGGCAACACAGTATAGTAACTGTTGGTGTTTTAAATGGCTTCATATTTTATACTTAACTCACTTATCAGTATGGGTTTTTTTTTTTACTTTTTTTGTTGTTGTTTTGTGGTTTATGGGGAGATTCAATCCTTTTTTTTTTAAACAAATATTTAACCCCCCATCCCAGCACCATTGGTAGAATAAGATTACGATGCCCCCAGGCCATGGGGGGATAAAGAAGATTTCTCTGGGAGAAGAGAAGGAAGGAAGGCGGGGAGCCTGACTCAGAAGCTTCCTGGCCATGAGAAAGCCTATGAAATCCCTGGTCCTTGCAGACATAGAAGAGGACACACACACAACCTACAACTGTTGGGGAAACTCATTTTGGAAGAAAAGCTTCAGTCCCTCCTCAGTATCCAGCATCACCGGTGCTTATATAGCCTTTATGATGTTGCCTTTCCAGAACCTTCCGGAACATTACCTCTACTGGTGCTCATATGACAGTGATGTTCAGCCCCATTTTACCCACGAGGTGACTGCGACTCTGCAGTGAGCCTCTCCAAATCTCAATGCTCTCGATAGCTATAAAATAGCACCTCTGAGCCCAAGCTCTCCCGACTCTTGCCCTCTGTCCACCTCAGGTGTCCCTGTGCTGTGAATCTTACACTGACCAGATGGCTTAGGGCAAAGGTGGGGCCATGGGGCGGTGGAGGCAGGCGTTCTGATTAATTGAATGTTTTTATTATTTGAAGGTTAAATGGCAAATCCATTTAAACTTGGCCCAGGCTGTTTTATATAGGACAGTAGATGAACTAAACACAATAAAATCAAGCCCAGAGGAATATCCCCGAGAAGAAAGAAGTCAATAATGTAACTCTTAATTGCCTTTTATGGTCAGTCCATGCACTTGCCCAAGTCTGCACCTAGCCCAGAGCCTTTGGTGAAAGCCACAGCAGCTGGATTTTGGAAGGCCTCCCACCAGCAGCCGAGGACCATCACCCTGCCTTGAACTGCACTTGACTCTAAACTCCCTGAGGACAGAGCCTACTGCCTCCCACCCTGTGTCTGGCTTGCACCTCTAGGAGTTTGAAGAATGGGGGAGTGTGTGTGCCCAAATAGGTGTGGCTCTAACAAGATAATGATGGTCTGTGTCATGAGGAGTTTAGGGCTCAGAATGATTGGGCAGTGGGACTCCTGTGATACACCACTCAACGTATCCCAATTTAATATTTAATTCTGGCCACATATTGTCAAAGACGCTGGATAAAAGATAGAAACTAGGAGAGTGCTGGGCTCTGGGGATGAGCCCTGGAGCCTGTCCTATGAGCAGGCGGTGGTACTGGCCAAGCTGTAAGCCAGAGAAATGCTGGTGCCTGGAGCTGGTCAAACTATGGCCCGGTTTGTGGTGGCAAAGTGTAGGAAAATAGTCACTTTAACACCACTTTGTAATGATGATGAAAGAAAGTTTTCAATATTTTCACTTTCAGAAACCTAGAAAATCATTAGAAAGAAATGTAACAATCACCTATAAGCCCTACCACTTGCAGATAACCACTCTAAATTTGGCCACTCTTCCCATTAGTTTCTTTTTTTTTTTAACAGAGGCATATATACATCTTTGTATAAAATTGAGGCAAATTTGCATGTTATACTATAACCACTTTCCTCATTTAAAGTATGAGTGATTTTCATGTAGTTAAGTATTTTTTTTTTTTACTTCAGTAAGTACAAATGTGTATGAATAACTTTACTTACCAGGTTTAGAGCTTGATATTGTCGGTAGCATGATGAGTAAAACAGACATGGTCCTGGCTTTCGTGGATCCTGCAGACTAATGGGGGAGAAATAGATTTAATGTAGCTACAGAAATAAGTATATATAAACACTGTGGTGAGGCAGACAGGCATGGAGAGATGCATTTGGGTTCTTTGGCTCTAGATATCACTTAAAACTGTGAAAGGCGAATTTCAAGAAAAAGGGAAATCATGAGCTCATGCAGGTATAAGAATGAACGTGTGTTAAAGATTTTACTAAACTCATTTATGAGGAAACTGGTGAGGTGTTATAACCAGTGCAAAGGAGACTCCAACAAATACATTTGTAGATCTGGAATATTGACATGAATATGCTAATGGAAGAAGAACTGACTTTTCTTTTTGGTGGAGAGGGTTGTGCCCACCCCTCTCCAGACAGGGCCATTTTTATGTCTATAGACAAGAATTATTCTGCCTTGTTATCAGTTATCTACAACTTACAGAGCGGTAAGATAGCTCTCAGAGAAGCACAAGAAAGCATGTGTTATAGACAATGCATCGTTTTCTGTTAAAGCACCAATTTTCCCTACAAAGCCACGTAGCAGATGTGGTCGGCTTGGGTGTATGGAGAGAGAAGAGAAGCAAACCCAGAGTACCCGGGACTGGGCCCACCATCATGTTGCATTGTGAAGGCAGAGTCAGCAGAAGAGGCTGTGGAGACACAGCACGGGCAGGCAGCAGGACCATCAGGGAAACAGGATGCCTGCGGGCCAACAGCAAGGCTGAGAATGAGGAAAGTTGTCAGTTGTCTGTGGGCTAGTGTAGGAAGCACTCTAGAAGGATCCCACTGAATATGACAACATGGCAGCCATTGATGACCTTAGCAGGAGCAGCTACTGGGGAGAGGAAGCAGGCAGAGTCAGAGTGGCACAGGCTGGGTGAAAGGGGAGTGAGAAGGTGGAAACGTTTTTATGAAAGTGCATTCTCCTGTTGATGTACAATTGATTTTATCCCAACTCTAATTTGTGGATATTCAGGTCTTTTCTAATTTTTTTTTAATTGTAATTTGTACCCTTGTTAATACACCAGCATATACATGTCTACTATTTTTTTCTTAGAATAAATTCCTAGGAGTGTAATTACTGGATATACACATTTTCAAGGTTTTAGGACAGCTCTTCAAAAGTGGGGCAATTTTGCTTATTTGGACATGCTTGTATATAGCTCTTGAGTCTACATTCTGTGGTCTTCTCTATTTCTCTGAGACAGTTACTCTGTGAACAAGTGGTTTGGGGTTGAAGTTGATAATCTATGGCTTTTATTTCTTAACATTATTTACAAATCATAGAACCCCCCTCTTTGGAGCAGAATCACTTCTCTCCCTTGTTGACACTAACACATGTCAAATATTTGCAGGTTCTTATCTTTCCCTTAGGCTTGGCTTAGACAGGCTCTGAATTTTTAGCACCTGACATTTTCCCTCCCACATCCATCCTTCTATTTTCCTTAGGGCATTTCTGTCTTGCCTCAGCTTTTCTTCCTCTTAAGCATGGACAGGATTCCCTATCCTAGAAAACGCCATCTTACCCAGACCGGCTTTGACTCCCTGTGGGCTGCACATCAGCTTGTTTATAGAAATAAAAACTCTACCCAGTTCATGCACATGAAAGACTTACTTCTAGGATCATATATTCACTGTTTCTTAGCTCCAATTTCTACACCTGTTGGTTTTTCTTAGGGCCCTGTCCTCTTTCCAAATCTTCCCTCATTATATAAACTCTCCCTGTGTAGCTTCTTATCAGTCCCCATGGTTTCAACATGGACACACCCCCCACCCTTCTTATGAGCTCCAGGTCTACGCACCTGTCTCAAGCCCACCTCAACCCTGTAGTTTGAATACTGAAAGTGGTCTCCTTACATTCTCTGTTTGGTGAACAGCATCTTCCCTCACCACTTCACAAACCTGGGACTCATTTGGATTCCTTCCCTCTGTTTCACCACCCCTACATCCAATCAGCCCTCACACTTACATCATCCCTCCTAATCTTTCAGGTATCTCCCTTCTCCAGTTTCACTTCCCCACCCATAGACGTGGCATGGGGATTCTTTGCTGCCACAACTCATTGAGCTCCCATGTTTGATTATATAACCATCAGCACATCTTGTCTTACCAGGTCTATGAATCCAAGAAGGTTTCTAAGGCAGATCATTATTTTCTCTTTTTTCCCCATAGTCTATATTGTATTTTTTTATATATAATCTATTTTGCTACCTCTATATTTTTCAGTTTCTGGTCCATTTCAATAGACAATTCTCAGGGTTGGAGGGAGAATCTACAGATTTCATTGACACTAGGATCAAATATAAAATGAAATCATTGAATCCCTTGGATTGTCATGCTGAAGCAAAGGTCTCATGACGATCAGCTGGGCAGATGAGTTTGAATGCATGGACTGTTAGTGCGATGGGTGCTGGCTATAAATTTTCACTGCCATAAGTAGTGATATTCATGCCATGTGAGTGGGCTTTTGGAAGCAACAGGGTGTTGTGGGAAGAGCATGACCTTCCAGATTCAAACTGTCATCTTACTTCTCACCAGCCGGATGACCTTGGGCAGGTTACTAAGCTCTTCTGCACCTCCATTTTCTCAAATTGGGGAACAACACCCGTCTCATTGGGCTGCTATGAGGCTTGTAGGAGCAGAAGTGTGTAAAGAGTTACTCAGAGTGCCCAGAATGTAATAGGAACTAAGGAAAGCATGGTGGTCCTGGGGAGCTGGTGTCGGGTGGGTACCTTGAATGTAGTACAGCCTGTAAATCCTATACTCTTGTGCCTGCCCATCCCTCATCTCCATAGAAACACTCTAAATGGGGATGTCTTGGTGCCTTCGAGGGGGAGAGCAGCCCTGGATGTCTGGTGTGGAATGTCCTCCCTTCTGGCCATTGCCACTTCCTTGTTCCACTGCAGCTTTCTGAGATGCTCTGCCTGACTCCACCGCTTGCCTGGGAAGGTGTTATCTTCCTCACCCTCATGCTTGCTGTGCTGGGATGAGCCTTATTATATCCGTTCTGGACCTTTCTGCCAACCTCCTCCTTTCTTCTTTCTTGCTTACAGTCCTGCCCCTCTTCATTCCATACCTGCTGCCATCCATCCTCCATGGTGTGGCCAGAGTGACCATCCCTACACGAATCTGACCCTACTTGTTCCTTACTTCACATCATTTCTTTGGCCTCCACTGCCCTGAGTGGCATCCATGCCTTCCCTGCTGTCAAGACCCTTCAGGGCTCTCCCAAGGTTCTCTGCCCTGCCTTCTTCCCTCTCCAGGGCTCTTGAGGTCATGAGACACTGGGGCCACGGTATTTCTGGGCTTAGAGAAATATTTTAAGGAACAGGAAATATTGTTCTTACATTGGCTTAAAAAAATATGAAAATTATATAATATTGTTCTAAAGTTGCTCTAATATTGGCTAAAATGTAGTAAAATTATATAATTGAAGCTAATAAGCACTTAATGAAATATCTGTCCATTTTACATATATATATATTTATTTCAAATTTGCTGTTGAAGACTTTGTATTGCATTTGAAAAAATAAATTATAAGTTAGCTTTCCTCAAAAATCAAGAATTCACAAAGGAACAAAGTGATTGCTGAGAAACTCTAGGCAATCACAAGTGAAAGGAATTATTGGGAGCCAAGCCATATTGACAATAAAATTATCTCAAAATAATTTTATGGCAAAAATAATGCAACTAATGTTGGAGTTAGAATGCAAGTGCATTTTAATATAACACGAGGGTGCTCTCCAAAATTAGACTGGCCTATGATGATCATCCATTACCTTGGGTTTCCCTTTCTTGACCTCTAGCCACTCACTCCTTAGCTGCCTCCGGCCATATGTTTGCACCTCGAGTTATAGCACCATCTACCTTTTTTCTTTCTATCATTCTGTCCTGTGATATTTTATGCCAAACCCCAGTAGGCGGTAGGCCCTACAAAGCCAAGGTAGTATTTTGGTTTTATTTACCCACTGGGTCACGAGAACCAAGCACAGGACCTTACATGCAACCTAGGGTCTTCTGTGCACTAGCTAATAAACTATATTCTGTGCAGTAGCTAATAATAGTTAATAAACTGGGGGAGCACTGATTGGTACTGGAGAGGGATCATGAAGTAAGGGTATGTACAGGGAATTGGCCTGAGGATTGCCATACCCATTCAGATCATTACGTCACATGCAGCACCATGTGAACTGAAGGCTGCATTGCTCTGAAACTTGCACTGAGTGATGGTGACCCAAACTTGGGGGGAGGAACCCACCATAGGCAAGCGATTAGGCTCTTGACTTAGCTGCCATGCAAGGTTCCATGGACATCAAAGACTTCTGCCTCTTTCCCAGCAGAGAAGGCAGGAGTATGGCAGGTGGGATTCATGCTGAAAACAAGGAGTGTGGGCTCCTAAGGGTATTGGAATCACAGGTGGAGGGGAAGGTAAGAAACCAGTCCCCCATGGCAGGTGAGTCAGGTCCACGAAACTATCCTCAGGTTCAGTGATTTGCTAGAGGGTCTCATAGAACCCAAGAAAGATGTTATACTCATGGTTATAATTTACTACAGCGAAAAGGATAGCACTTAAAATCAAAGAGAGAAAGTAAGAGTCCAGGAGAGATGTGCTCCAACCTTCCAATTGTCCTCTCCCAGTGGAGTTGTATGGACAATGCTTAATTCTCCCAACAACAGTGTGTGACAACATGTGATGTACTGCCAATAGGGAAGCCTACCTGAGCTATTGGGTTTTTGTTGGGGGTCAGCCATGTCGGCATAGGGCACCTGTGGGATTGACCTAATACTTGCTCTCCAGGCCTCCAGAGGTCAGACTGATAAAGCATCACCCAAAGGCCCACCGTAAACCACACTGTCAGCATCAACTGCCTGGTGTGGTCCAAGGCCCAGGTCTACAAAGCTGCTGTTCTCAGGCAGGATAGTCCGAGGGCTCAGAGGTTATCTCCCAGGAGCTGGTCAAAGGCCAGCCCTTTCATTGGACAGTGCAGGGTTTGGGCACCCCAATGCCATTGGGGCAACCCTGTACCACAGGTGAGGGCACAGCAAGGAGCACCCTGTGAGCCGCAGGCTGGGGATCCCACCCACTCTGTTCTGTGCACTGGCCCTCAGCACATTCTTCAAGGGCAGGGGCCAGAGTGTCTTATAAGCTCTGGTGTCCTAGAGCCCAGTACAGCCCAGCAACAAGCAAGCACTCAGGGGTTTGCTGCATTAGCAAGGGGCCAGGTAGGCTAGTGAGAAACTGGCAGCGTGGGTTCGGAGCAGATAATTCCCCTTGAAGTAGGCTCTCCAGATACCCTGATTTCACAATGACTGTGTAATGGGCCGTTTTTGTTCTTGGTTTGGCATAGACATAGAATGTGTGGCAGGCATTTTGCCTACATTCTCTAATTAAACTTTAATAGCAATTGGAGAAGTAGCACCATCCTGTTTTTTAAAGATAAGGCAAGGACTCAGAAATGGAAGACACTTGTCCACTGTCACAGAGCTAACAAGTGGCAGAACCGAGCTCTGAACCCTGGAGAAAGTCTCTTGGAATCCCTGCTCTGCAGTGCTGCCTCCCTTGAATATGGCCAGTAACATCCTGGCAAAGGGGACTGCTTTTCAGAGCACTCACAGCAGGTAGATTCCAGATCTTCTGACCTTTAATATCGTTGCTTAATCTCTCTGAGTCTCAGCTTCCTTATCTGTAAAATGGGAGTAAAATCTGATTACCTCACAGGCTTGGAAGAAGGACTAAATGGATAATATTTGTAAGAATACCTAGGCCAGCTGTTGGACAAAGGAAGCAACCATCAAATGTGAATAGATTCTCAATTTAGATAACTGATAGATTATGCCTGTATTTCCTTATAGCAGACTATGGCAAGCAATGACGTTTGAACATATTCTTTAATGCCTGTTTGATTCACTTTAGCATATTTCTGTGGTCAAGTACAGTAGCACTCTCCAACTTCCTCTCTCTGAAGTCATTTACTTTGTTCTCCCACAACAATATATACATACATATATATATATCAAACCCACTTTCCTTATTAAAATCCTTTCTGCTCATAGAATTCTTTATAGCCTAATGCCCTCCAGACATAAGAGCCATTTACTTGTGCGTTTAAAAGAACCCATTTGGGAAGTAAGGGAATAAAGTAGCCTCTAGTTTGCTTTGTGGGCCCTTTTGGGGGTGTTCCATCAGAAAAATTGGGGTCTGAACACTTTCGCAAGAAGTTGAGCGGTGCTGGGATTTCTTAATTGTGTTATTTTCTCACTGCATGTGAGACCCAATTGCATCTGCTTTATACCCTCGTCATTCTTTGCCACCCTGGCAGAGATGAATATTTTCTACACCGTAGTTGTTTTCCACAGAACCTAAAAATATTAGAAGGAAATTGGTTTTTCTCTTCTGCCTTATCTTTGGATAAGCATTCTCGGGGATCTCAGGGCAGCCTAGGGGATGACCTCTGTTTTATTGTCACTGCTGAGCCAAGACAATGCAAGCAGCAGAGAATGACGGCGCTTTTTTTGCCTGTGTGTGCGCATATCAAGTCTTTCCACAGCCCTGGCCTCTGTGGCTGTGTCTGCCTGAAGCTGTCACCGTGATGGTTGCAGTGAATCCACTGGTCAATTCCAATTCAGTTCAACCCCTAACTTGACATGCCATCCTCCCTGTAGCCGAGCGACCAGTTGTTTTACGTGATTGATGGAGGTGACAGATTTATTTTTGAGACTGAGCTGATTTTCGTGACCCTGATGAGTCTGGGGAGATAGCAGTGTGTGTGATTTGTTGGGGAAGAAGGATACTGCCTTGCTAATGGTCTCTGGTGGTGACTTTTATCCAAGCTGCACCATCTCAGAAGGTATGCTGTGAAGGAAGCAGGGGGCAGGGTAGGGATCCTGGGTAGGAAATCTGCATTCCAGGTTCTGGTTCTGTTTAATTGGGCATATTTGTTAACCACTTCAGTGTCTCTTCATCCACCTGTATACATGAGCCAAGTAGAAGAGACTGCCCGTTGCCTAACCAATATCTGTTCTCATCTTCTTCCTTACCGAGATCAGATTTTATTCAGGCAACAATGGACACAATTAAAAGGCTATACTTCTCCACCTCCCTTGCAGCTGGGTGTGGCTATGCATACATATTCTGGACCTTGACATGTAAGCACTGTGGTAGGTGGGACTTCCGGGAGAATTCTTTCTAAGAGAGCAGTAGTTGATGATAGCCTCTTACTGCCTTATCCCATCCCTACTCCCCATCCCACCTGGGCGATGTAGACCTGAGGCAATTAAGCCTTGTCTGCATCCAGTAGCAGGAGAGAGACTCTGACAGGTTCTATTCAGTAGGTCCTTGAGTGATGTGCAAACGTACAGAGGTTCTCATGCTAGCTGCAGTTCAGTTGTATGGCTCCAGACTTCAGAGGGAAGTTGAGAGACATGTCTGCCTTCCGCAAACAAACACATTAAAACAAGCATGAACCCATGGGCTCTGCAAGGACCTTCCCATAATCCCAAGAAACGAAGAAGTCTACATCACCTTAACCAGCAATTGTATTTATTTTTTTGATGCTTTAGAATCTGGGGCTCCTTCTGCAGAGGTGGACTTTAATCAGGTAGGCGTGCAGGTCAGTGAACTCAGTTTGTAGGTAATGGTGGGTTCACAAAATGAGTGCTTCTGAAGTCAGATCACTCCAGTTGTGGGCGTACAGGATGGAGCTGGGTGTCCTGCGTGGCCAGTGACCCTGCTTGATCCCAGGAGGCTGCAGCTAGTTAGGCTCCAGTGTGGCTGGTGCAACCTGGCGTTACATGGTCCAGTGGCCCTGGGCATTCAGGGACCTCTACACAGGCACAGAATTGTGGCTGCAGGGGGCCCTGCTTTGCCCATCTTTCAGCCCTCAGTGGGCTCTCGGGGTGACTCCTCATGTAGGTAGGAGCGTCCTCCTCCTCGCCTCTGCCTGCGGCAATTAAAGTCATTTTAAACTTGTGCTTTACAAGACGGATGGCTGCTGAGGCTGACTTGTCCTGTGAGGGCGTCTCTGGCAGCCAGGCCTGGACTGCTGAGTGGGTGAAAGGTGTCTTGGAGAGCTGGAAGGGTGGTCTAGAATGAGGACAAACCTCCCCACCACCCAGCTCTCTAGAACCGAAACACGTTCCTAAAGGACCTCCTGACTGAAGGGATAGAAGCCTCTGCTCTTACTAAGGCCATTTTGTCTCTGAATTTGTCTGTCTTCGATTTGGCTGCCGACTGCCTACCACGTTGAGCCAGTGTGCCCTGAGCTCTGTCGGCTGGGTCCTGGAGCTTTGAAAGAGGCTGTAAGAACCCCAGTCAACCTCAGGGTGAGCAGTTTCCCCAGAACATCACAGAAGAGAGAGAAATGTTCTGTGTCTGTGTTATCCGTCAAAATATCCCCAGCCATATGTGGCTGCTGAGCAC
Source organism: Myrmecophaga tridactyla (assembly GCA_004026745.1). NCBI lineage: Eukaryota > Metazoa > Chordata > Mammalia > Pilosa > Myrmecophagidae > Myrmecophaga > Myrmecophaga tridactyla. Next base: position 5,301 of record PVIY010024264.1, on the reverse strand, counting down.
TTGAAATGTGGCTATTGTGGCCAAGAAACTGGAATATTAATTTTACTTAATTATAATCAATTTAAAATGTAAATATCCTAAGTCCCCAGCTAGACTCAGGAGAGAAGTACTGAAGGGTCACATCCAACCTGCCATCCTCCAGGCATTCAGAGATGCCATGTTGAGCAGGGTCAGACGTTTCCTGTGAAGCTTATCTTAGTGCAGCAACCCTTACTTTGTTATTAGTTAATGATTTCTCTTTACCCTGAACCCTTCAGATGTGATTTGCAACATCTTATGATGAAAGCACAAGTCTCGATAGCCAGACTTTTTTTCTGACCCTGCAGTCTGATAGAAATTGGAGCCTCTGCTTAATGAGCGTTCGCTAGTATCACACGGAGAACGTCCTTGTTAGTGGGTTCACGAATATACAGACATATCCTCATGTCCCATCTCCCATTCCACCCATTCCGAGGGTACCTAGGCTGGGACATGGAGGCACAGTGGCTGCAGAGATGGGGTCGTCATAAGGCCTGATGCTGAGAACAAGGTGTGGGGTATCCTGGAGACCAGGCTTGTTTCATGGCTGAGCCTTTGGGCAGTTTGCAAATTGAATGGTTTCTTCTATTAGCTGGCATGGCTGGACTCCTGAGCAAGGCTGGATGGCTGAGAAAGCAAGGCTGAACTCCCTGGTTGGCATGGTCAAGAGGAGCTCTGGGTGGTTGACTGGACACCAGGGGTGCAGCATGATATGGGGCCATTTATTCACCTTTCGTTCATTTGGCATATACTGTGACCAGCATTGCTGAGGACTGAGAATTGAAAGGTGAACCTGACATTCTCCCCTTGTGTCTTAGTAACCCCTAGCCTAGACTCAGCAGAGGCAAAGATGGAAATCTGTCATTGCAATCCAACCATATGAATAACTGCATTGGTTTGAGCTTCCTAGAAGTAGAGCCTGAGATAGGGATGCAGGTACCTGTGAAATATTGAGGTACAAACCTGTAAGGGAGGGAGAAAGGTAGGGTAGAGAAGTGGGAGGAGCAGAGCAAGATTGCAGTCTCAGGAAAGGTCTAACCTTGGCCTGACCCACAGCTAAAGGCACTGGGCAGCACTGCCCAATAGAACTTTCTGTGATGAAAGAAGTGTTCCCTGAATCTGCATTGTCCATCATGGTAGCCACCAGCCACATGTGTCTACTAAGTACTTGAAATGTGGCTAGTGTAGTTGAGGAACTGAAGTATTGATTTTATTTCATTTTAATTTATTTAAATTGAAATGCCCACATGTGGCTAATGGCTGGCATACTGGACAGCACAGCTCTAGAACAGGGGTCAGAAAACTTCTGTAAAGGACCAGAGAGTAAATGTTTTAGGGTCTATGACCCCAGTGATCTCTGTTGCAACAGCTCAGCTGCTGTTGTAGCACAAAAGCAGTCATAGACAATTCATAAAGTAATGGGTGAGGCTGAGTTCCAGTAATGCTTTCCCAAAACAGGTGGTGAGTTGGACTTGGCCCACAGGCCGTGGTTTACTGACTCCTGCTCCACAGCATACACCCACCTGCACAGTTGTCCCTTCTACACACACTAAAGAAGGGTCCAGCATCGCATCGCCTGCCATTGGTTATGGGCCACCTGGGAAAAGTGATTTCCCTCAGCTGAGGTCATTTTTGGAGGTGGAGGGGAAGGCAGAAGAGAGAATTATGATCCCTTAGCTCATTTTGCTTGTGCTGGGCAAAGACTGGGTGGGCCTTTTCCAAGGTCCCTGGGACTTCGGTGTATGTGGAATTTGATTGCCAACTTAGAGTAGACTCCTCATTAGTGGTTCTCTGGATGGTTTACAGGTAATGTTGCTGAAGGGGGTAGAGTGGACAGGAGAAGCTAAATAAAGATGTGTAAAGCCTCCATAAAAGAGAACCCTTTACAGACTTAAAATTCATCAATGTGCCCTGTACTCAGTTTATTCATCTGGGGTGCTACTGTTCTGAGTGCACAGTTTATCAGTCCCCACAGGCACTGATGAAGCCCCCTCCACATAGCCCGTGGTAGTGCAGCTTAGTGCACTCCTTTTGGAAAGAATAGGAAGCGCATATCAATGGCCTTAAAAATGGTCCATATTCTTTAACTTAGTAATCATATGTTGGATAAATTACCATAAGGCCAAACCTAGGAAAGAGCTATATGCAAGGTGATTTATGACAGCAAAAATTGGATGCAACCTAAATGCCCAACAGTGTATTAATGTTTCAGTAAACCACAGCGTGTCCATTTAATGAATGGAATATTTTGTAGCCATTAAAATGCTAATTATAGATGTTTCTGGGCAACATGGAGAATGCTTATGATAAAATGCTAAATAAGCCTACAGACATCACTGATCATGCAATACAACTGACCCCATGTAAAAAATTGTGCCTGTGTTGTCATAAGTGGTGTGGTCCCAGCACAGTCCATGCTCTGAATTCCCAGTTGGAGAGAGGACAGTTCCCAGCTAGAGAGTAAGGCAGTGGGGACACAGAGGGGGCAAAGGTAAGTCAACTGGACAAGCATGACGGTGGCTAAATCTCCCACTAATTTTATATGCGTCTAGCCATTTTTTCCCAACGCATGTTTCAAAGTCTGTGTTGAATCAAATCAAATAAGTTTCTGTATCTCAGAATTCCCCCAAATCTCTAGTAGTCTAATGTGTGTTAGGATACATGCTCCATACTGGGTCAGGTACCAAAACCTCTGATGTGTCCATTCGCTTTAGAACTTGTTAGACTTGGTGAGACAGTACACAGGGTAGTGTGGGCAAACAGGTTACCGTGGGCTGAGCAGGGGATGGAAGCAGCACATTTACATAATTCTTTCTTGACCTTTCAGGAAAAGGAAGCATCATGTAGGCTGATGGTTGCTGGGGTACAGCATGTTAAAGTTTCCAGCTTCTACTTTTGCAGTTCGCTGATGACTTTGTAAAGCAGAAGTTTTAGGCATTTTGAAATGCTGATCGGCCATGGTCAGACTAAGAGGATGGGTTTAAATGTCAGGAAGGAATGGAGCAAGAATGCCAGGCAGGTAGAAAAGCAGTTAATATCTAAGCAATATATGGGCATCGCATCTGATAGGGCTCAAGAGCACATGAATTTTGCTCCATCTTCTTAGTGTCCTGAAATCAAGCATCACCAGAACAAGGCCAAGGACATCAAGAAAGGGGGATGTTTGGAAAATCTCAGAGGACTCAGGGCTTAGGGAATCTTGGGAGAAATCCTCTGGTACTTTTTAGTGAGATACTGTAGGTTGTGCTATATAAACTCAATCTTCTGTGTCCCCTGCAAAATACTCGGTAAAATGCAGATTCTTCCTTAGAGCTGAGGTCTAAGGAATGTTCTGGAGATTGCAGAGAGAGCTGGTGGGGGGTGAGAAGAGGGGCTGCATGTGAAGGCAGACACCAGCCAGGGCATGAGAGGGCAGGGATTTTGTTCCAGATTTTAATTCCCTGGAGAAACTGGGGGTGAGGAGGTGCAGAGACTTCATCCAAAGCTAATGTAAAACAAGACAGAGGGCTAAACTTTATTATTTCTTGGTTCCTTTCAAAAGCTGTAAATACCATCATCATCAGGCTGCTGTGGAGCATCCGTAAAGGATGAAATTATATTGTGATTAAGAACAGCTTCTTTGTCGAACAGGTCAAGTGGGAATTTGGGCATTTTTCTGAACTGGCTCAAGCTTTTAAAGGTCAACTTGTCCTTCTGTTGAAATTATTAATGGCAAAAAGAAACAATTGGGAAGGCAATTTAAAATGTTCATGTGCTAATTACAAAAAGTTTATCTGAAACCTTATAATTAATATGCTATGGAAATCTTTGATACAATAGATTTTTTTCCTGGTTTTCTCTTAAGTATGTGGTATTTAAATTAGCTCTACCATTCTAATTCCCTACCAATTCCTGCATTTATCTTAGACATCTTCATTCTGGTAACTGGGAAACAGTATACCCAACACAGTAGAAAACTTACAACCAACCTATGTATTACGAATTTCTTAATTGAAAGGACATTGGGACTACAATTTAAGCAAGTGTTTAAGGACACAGTAAATCCATGAAACCACACATAGTAAAATAATTATTACTGTGGCCTTGTCCATTCTACCCTGTGTGGTCTTGAGTCTTATTTTCTTGTACTTGTTGTACTTATATGTGGGCTACTTTGTATCCTGCTTTTAAAAAAATGAGCATCATGTCAGCCAGGATATGTTTAGCTACAAGAGAAGGGAGGTTTGTTAACTTGTAACACTGAAAATCCATTGGTGGGGCTGATTTTAGAGCTGATTTTCATGAGCTTACATAATATACTCCATCAGCAGATCCAGGGACAGGATCAGTTTCCCCATAGTACCTGTGCAACCAGGAGTGGTGTGTGAATACCATACAAAAAAACCACGTCTCATGTTCACCTGTCCTAGGTCTGGACTGTTCATACAATACAGAGTAGATATTCAGCCTCTCTAGACAAACATCCCCACAGCAGCATTTGGCTGAACTCTTCCAATCTGGACAGAGATGTCCTATATCCTTGCCTCCCATTGGTCCATCCCCTATCACCCCTGGTCTTAATGACAGGTCCACACATGAGACTATCAGACTGAACGGTGGAATGCCTTTATAGGTAGGATCAGTGTTGTGCTGATAAACAGTCTCGTTGATTTAAAACAAGCTGATACATAGGGCCCCTTGGTGTAAGTGTTCCTATTATGGCTGATTTCAAGCTATTATCAAGTCACTGAACATGAGGTTGGGACAAGATATGCACAATCATCTCTCTTGAGCTGGTAAAATTCAACCTACATTCTGCATAACAATTTCTCCTATGTAATACACATTTTTATTTATGCATTATTTTCATAGACCCAGTTAAAACCTTACACCTTCACCCCATTAACTTTGTCCCAGCTTGGAGACTGGCTTATTTGCAGTTGCTCTTTCCTTAATTCATTTATTTAATCAACCAATTAGTCTATCATTCAGTCAGTCATGTGTCTTTTCATTTTACAGATACTTATAGAATACTTACCATGTACCAGATAGTCTCTGGACACACAGGGGAAATAGCAGTGAATCAAAGTCCATGTTCTCAGGGAGACAGACTATTAGCAAATATATATATGTATATTTTTATTTATATATATATTTATATTTATTTTATATATATTTATATATATATTTTATATATATATATTTAGTGAAAGTGATGTGAAAAAAGTTAAGCCAGGGAAGGGAAGGGAATAGAGAGTGATGGGAGGGGAAAAGTGGAGCAGGGGTGGTTTAGAAGGGGTGGAC